>JAJPUD010030660.1:0-13035 GCA_023553655.1 Myrmecobius fasciatus | reverse complement strand
CAGTCTAGAGGCTTCATATTTTGTTGGTTTGAGGGGAGGTTAGAGGAGGTTACAGAGAATCCTGTCTGATCTCCGCCACCATGGCTCCACCCCCGGAAGGAACTCTGTAGTGTTTTTTAATAAAATGGATACTATGTTAAAAACTTTTTCAGTATTTAATTGAGATAATTATATGATTTCTCTTGGCTTTGTTATTGATTGATGTCAACATTATGTTGATACTTTTTCAAAATATTAAACCAACCCTCTATTCCCAATATAAACCCCATGTGTTCATAATCCTTGTGATATATTACTGTAATGAACTTGCTAGGATTTTGTTCAAAATTTTTTGCATAGATATTCATTAGGGAAACTGATATATAATTTTCTTTCTTGATTTAGATAGCAGGACCATATTTGTGTCACAAAAAAAGTTTGGTAGAACTCCTCCTTTGCTTATTTTCCCAAATAGTTTATATAGTATAGGGAGTATTTGCTCATTAAATGTATGTTAGAATTGATTTGAGAACCCATCTGACCCTGGAGATTTTTTTCCTATGGAGTTCATTAATGACTTGTTCAAATTATTTTTTCTAAATTATTTAGGGTTTGTCTTTCCTGATCTGTCAATCTAGTTAATTTATATTTTAAAAACATCCATTGATTTCACTCACTTTATTACATTAATTAGCAATTATATGCTAAAAATATTCCTAATGAATCCTTTGATTGCTTGCTCAGTGTTAGTGATTTAATTTAACCCTTTTCATTCTTGATATTAGATTATCTATCTTGTTGTTTATTTGTTTGTATCATAAAAACAGATTCCAGATTCATTTATAAACTCAATAGTTTTTTTTTTTCCCCTTCCTTTTAATCTTATTGATCTAACCTTTCATTTTCAGGATTTCCAATTTGGTGCCCAATTGGGAAATATAAATTTATTCTTTTTTATTTTTAATTGCATACCTCATTTTTATATATTCTTTCTCAATTCATTTATGTAAGAATTTACAAAAATAAATTTTCCCCTAACTATTGCTTTGGTTGTATCCCATAACATTTTGAATGTTGTCTCATTGTCATTTTTTAATGGAATGATAGATCGTTTCTATGATTTGTTCTTTTATTCATCAAACCAAATTATTTAGTTTCCAATTAATTGTAATTTATCTTTCCTTTTCCCTTTGTCAAATGTAATTTTTATTACATTACAAGTCAAAATGGATAAATTTTGTATTTCTGCTATTCTACATTTGATTTGTGTTTTTGTGTTATTCTCATGTGCTGCTGAAATCAAACTTTTCTAATATTCAACTTACCTCCTGAGTTTCTTTCTTATATATTATTTGGTTGAATTTATCATGTTCTGAGAGGGGATAGATGAAATCACTCACTAGAATAATTTTGTTGTGTATTTCTTCCTATAATTCACTTAATTTTTCCTTTAAGTATTTGAATGCTCTAGCACTTGGTGGACCTATTTTTAGTACTGATATTGCTTCACTGTCCATGGTTCTTTTTAGCTAGGTGTAGTTTTCTTCCTAATCTCAATAATAATCTCTATTTAATTATAAAAATTATATTTTTGCTTTTGTTTTCTCTGAGATCAAGATTTTTACTGCTGCTTTTTTCTCCCTTTGTTTATTTACTTCACCTAAAGCAAAACAGATTCTGCTTCAACTCTTTACCTTTACTCTTTGTATCTCTCTGCTTTAGGTGTATTTCTTGTTAATAAAATATTATATGATTCCTTTTTCTGCTTTGATCCATATGTTCTCTAATTCTATTTTATGGGATAGTTCATCCCATTCACATTTTTAGTAATGATTATTATTTCTGTATTCCTTCCATCTTATTCTTTCTCTTATCAATTCTCTCTTTCTTTTCACTCTTTTCCCCTTCCCTAGTGTTTTGCTTGTCTACCACCTCCTCTGATTTGCTCCTCACCTTTATCAGTCTGCTTCTTTTATTAAATTACTTCCTTATCATGCAGTATAGTCTTCTATATTCAAATCATTATGTATAATATTCCCTCTTTGAGCCAATATTGATGAGAATAAAGTTCAAGAAATGCTCATCTTCCAGATTTTAATTTTCCTATCCAATATAATAGATCTTTTGAACTTCTTAATTTGAAATAATTTACACAATTCCCTCACTTTCTTTTCTGCTTAATATCTTCTTTATCATCCCCCCTTTTTAATGTCATTCCCTCTAACTCACTTTATGTCTATACTTTGGTCTATGTATATTCCTTTTAGTCATACTATTAGTGATACTGTTTTTAAGAATTACAAAAAATCATTTTCCCATGTAGGGATATAACTATTTAACCCTATTAAATCCTTTATGCATTCTTTTCTCTTTTTATGTTTCTCTTGGATCTTGATATTGGTCAAATTTTTGGTTTAGTTCTAAACTTCTCCTTATAAAAGTTTGAAATCATTCAATTTCATTGAATGGCCATTGCTCCCCATCGCCCAATACAGTATGCTTATTTGAGGAGATTTTTTTTGGTTGTAGTTCCATCTTCTTTTGTTTCCTTCTTTTCTTTCACTCACTTTTCCTAAGGTGATTATGGATTGTTTTTCAACTCTTATTTCGTCCTTGGGTTCTAGGACAGCAGGGCAGTTTTCCTTGATAATTTCTTGAAAGGCCCTCCTTTTCATTATGGGTTTCAGAGAATCCAATGATTTTGATATTGTCGCCCTTGTATCTATTTTCCAGGACAGTTGTTTTTCCCATGAGGTGTTTTACATGTTATTCCATTTTTTAAACATTATCTTTGAATTGATTTTATTGATTCTTAATGTTTCATAGAATCATTAGCTTTTATTTGCTTAGTTCTAGTTTTCAGATGTTGTTTCTATCAATTAGCTTTCGAATTTATTTTCTATTTGGACAAATGCACTGTTTAATGAGTTGTTTTCTTTAATGGATTTCTGTATCCCCTTTTCAATTTGATCAGTTCTGCTTTTTGAGCAGTTTTCCATGCTAATTGACATTGAAATTTTTTCATAATTCTTTTGTATCACTCTCATTTCTTTTTCTAGATGTTTTTTTTTCTTTTACCTTTTTTGAGCTCTATCTTGAGTTCTTGATAGATTTGAGACCACTTGCCAATTTTCTTTGTAATTTTACCCATAAGTCTTTTGACAATGCTACCCTCTTCTGGTTTGACATTTTGACTCATTTCATGATTTTCTGTCTTGTTCTTCCCTGATACCATAATAACTTTCTAAGGTAAAATTCTTTGTTGTTATTTTTTGTTTGTCTTTTTTTTTTACCTTTTTCATTTTAAGTTTGAACTCTGTCTCAGGTTGGAAGGAGTGTTGTCTCAAGATTTGATTTTTGTACCAGGGACTACAGGTTTGGCTGTTAATTTGATGCTGCACTAATGTTTGCCTGAGGCCCACAGGGATCCTCATCTTTGAAGCAGTGCTAATGCTATAGGATAGGGGTGTTTCACACTGCTGGAGACTGTAGGGGTCTGGCAATTCACTTGCTACTGGGCTGTGATCATAGTGATGTCATCTGGTATGTGCTTAGGCCCAGTGGGATATTTCTGCATTTTCCTGGACTACTGGAGGATGCTACACCAAAGCATTTCTGGTTACCAGAACTGGAGTCTAGTGATTTCTCTGAGTGATTTCAGGGTTTTCCTGGTGTTGGTATTTACCTGCTCCACCACTTTGAGATTGAGGATCTCTTCCTGGTTTGCTGAGGTGGTCCTTGGTTTCAGCATGCAAAGAAGTTGCAGGAAGACACTTTCTCTACTAATGCAGATCGGCACCATGTTTAAGACTTAAACATTCTAAAGAAGTTGTGGGACACTGAGATGTACAATGACTTGCCCATAGAAGCGAAATTTAAATCCTGTTCCTCGTGGTTCTTTCATTAACGGTTTAATGCTGGAGTAAAATAACATGGACTAAACATTCTAAATGCACTAGACTAAAATGATTCTTACACAATACTAGAGGAAAGTTCTTAAGGAAAATGTATGTCAAGGAATATATTTCTATGTGTGTATATGCATGTGCATGTGTGTCTCTGTGTTTGTGTGTGTGAGTATGGGTGAAAGAGAGGGCAGGTAACATCAAATTGTGGCAATTTACTTTTCTGTTTCTAAATGTAACTGACTTTTGATAACGGAATATTCCATCATGACAAAAATATATCAAAAGTTATATTTTAGTAATGTCAATAAAAACTTTAAGAAAAAATTAGAAAAAGGACTGGCACATAAATGGGTAGACCTGAAAACAGGACCTAATTCTTAACTTTTTCTATTCATTCTGGTTGTTTGAAAGGTTTGATTTTTAGGAGTCTTGACCTTGTTGATATTGAATACTAAGAAGATTTGGGGATCATGTAGTTAGTTTTGCATCTTTTTTTGTGCCCATCTGTTTCTCCATCTGCTAGCAAATATAGAAGTGCTTTATAAACTCTTCTTACCAATACACCAATTGCTAGCTTCCTGCTGATAGCTCTGGTATAGGCCTCATTGGGTAATTATTTCAGGCAGAAAACAACCAACCCACATGTTCAAGAATAATTACTAGTTCAATTAACTAACCAAAAGCAGGTGATATTTTAGTATCTACCAACAGAAAGGATTTTCATTTCTTCATCTGCAATAGGAATATTTATATAACATGTGCTATTTTATATTTGACAGGTTACAAAAGGATAAAAGATAAGTGTCTAAGAGTTAATAGTGAAAAAAAATTCTTATGGTAAATGATAAATGATTTTTATGAAAATTCCTGCCTTCAAGGTTGTATTTTAAATGTGTGGGTAATAAATGAATGATAACCAGAAATACCATATTCCAAATTAGGCTTCAGGTTCAAGTCAAGTCACTTAAGATGAATGACTCAATCAACTTTGAACATAACTATTAAACATTATTTTCTTCATTCCTATCACCCAAATGAGTGTCAGAATGAATTTTTTCCTTTTACTATTATCTAATTTTTCAATAGCAAAAATCTATTTTCATTTTCATACAACTGAATTTTCTTGTAAAAAAATCAAAGATATGGCCTGATGCACATATATTTAATATTATGGTTTTTAAGATGCTTTAAAAGAACATGAGTTTCTTTGAAAATAGCAAATGGATTTTACTGTAAACATACCTTTATGTGTGTATACAAAAATTTCACTCTCACCCTTTACTTTTGAAACTCTTAAGCAATCAAGGATTAGATTTAATGTAATGTTCACTTTATGAACCTAAAGAAACTTGCTGAAGAATTGAGGAAAGAACTTGCTATTAAAGTAAAAATTCTCAAAATTGAAGCAAGCAAATGTTGGAACATCTGGATGTGTCTAAGAGACAGAAGTCACAAGCAGAAAATACACTGTAAGCAAGAAGAGTATCGGAAGCAGTATTTTCTATTGTCCACTCCATTTCCCATTGCTAATGGTGTGAAGCAAGAAATTTAATAGGGTTAATTTTATTCAATTTCTTTTACACAGCCATGCTTGAAGACACAAAGAAACTGAAAGCTGACATTAGATGACTATAGGGATTTACTGTAGACCTCAAAATTGAGAAAACTTTCATGAACTTTTTAAAGCAGCAAACCAATGATGCCAAGAATAATGTTGCAAGTCATACACTAGTTAATAAGATCTTAAAGTCCTAGGAACATTTTCTATTTTAACCTGTATAGAAAAGTAGAGAACACTCTCCCTACTAGAACTAGAACTCAAGATGTAGTGTGAATTGCATATGATAATGAAACCCTACTATAATTTATGCATAACGATTAATCTTTGTTCTATTGCTTGATATAACTAAAACATTTATCATCAGTGAATAGCCTATTATTGAGATTGTTTCTGAATTTAGTGAAGTCTGTCCCTTGGAGAACAGACAGCATCTGCTGTTGGAGATTTGTTTGAGGCTTTTCCAACATGATAGAAATTGACACAACTTATGTCCAACTGGCTTAGAACCCAAGTTTTGTCATTTACATGTAATTTTGAGGCAAAAAAGTCAGAAAGCTTCTCTTTAAAAAATTATAAAATGACATTGTGATGGTCACCTTTGACACCAGAATCAATTCATCAAGGGAAAATGAATAGAAATAAGTCACTGAGACACATAGCTGGAAAAATAAGTAACTGCCTACTTAGATCAAATTTAGAACTGTTCATCTTTCATCACATACTTAACTGATACACATATTTTAGTTTTGAAAAGTACTTTCTATACACTATCTCAATGGATTGATAACAACCCAATGAAGTAGACTAGGAAATGGAAATTAGAAGTTCATTGATTTCCTCACAACGACACAATGAATAGGTATTAGACACATAATCCACAAGAAAGTCATGCAATATTTTTAAAACACACAGCAGTCATTTTATTCTTCACTTTAAAAATTCTAAACACATGTTAAATGATCAACAATATCTCTTTAATTTAGTAATTTTGCATAAAATACAAAGGACTTAATTCTATAAATTAAAGCAATTGCAGTTTAAAAAACTGAAAAGTTAAATTATTTTCAACAAAAATCAGAAATGATTATGATATTTCAATTGTGTAATAATTTCCAATGCTATCATTGCCTGAACCTTTGAGAAGTGCTCAGTTATTTATGGGAAGATATCATATAATTTTATTTAAAGAAATTTCAATTCAATTTAGCTTCCTTTCCCCTAAAAGTATATAATTTGCCAGTTTTAAGGATAAGGGAAATGTATTCCAAAAAGTAACTAATTAATTTATTAAAGCATGTTGAAGTTCAATTTTCAAGGAACTTCACATCAATACAAGATTATAATTGCAGATAAAATACATGTACTACAAATATATAATGAATTTACAAAAGATACATGTTTCTGAACTTCTCTGTATTTATGAGAATGTGAATGCATGTTTTCCTCTCAAATTTTGTTTGTTTGTTTGTTTTGGTTTGTTTTATTTTGTTTTGTTTTTTTGGCTTAATTGATTTTGTGGATTTTTTTTTTTTTAGTTTAAAGGTCCAAGAGGTAAGATATGCTTGTTTTGAAAGGAGCTATTTTGTTTCATTTTTGTCCTCTTTCTCTTTGTGCTCAGAACTTTTTTTATTTTTTGAGGGAAGAATCAGATCTATAACTTAGGAAACTCCCAGTAAATGCACCTTCACTCAATCTGATAGTTAAGATATCAGCAAAGAGCCAGAAATAGAGAGGTGAAAGTGATTTATCCAAGGTCAATTGATCAGTAGATGTCAGAGATAGGGCTTGACCCCATGTTTTTCTTACCATGAGGCAAATTCTGTCAGTTACATTTTCATTGTCTCAACCTGCCATAAAGTAGACTATTAAGACATAATTTTTTAGCTTTGCCAAGAATTTTAATGAAATAAAATGTGGAGGGAATATGGAAAAAAATTAGGATACTAATTTATTGTTGGAGGATGGTGAACTGATCAAACCATTCTTTTGAACAATCTAGAATTATGTACAAAGAGTAATAGAACTGTCTTTATGCTTTGACCCAGTAATATCAGTGCAAGGTATGGTTTTTTTAAGTTGATTAGGGAAACAGGATAAAAGTCTCTATGTTCTAAATTGTTTACAGCAGCTCTGTTTGTAGTGGCAAAAACTTGAAATTTCAGGGATACTCATGAATGGGGAATGGCTAAACAAATTGTGATATATGATAATGATGAAATGCTATTGTGCTATAAAAATGATTAACTCAATTACCTTAAAAATGGAAAGATTTGCATGAAATAATAGTGAAATGAGCAGAACCAGTAGATCACTGTATGCAGCAACAGCAATATTGCTTTAAGAATGACTTCAAAAATGTGATTTTGACTATTATAAATACTCAAATTAACTATAAAGGACATATGAAGAAAGATACTATCTGCATCTAGAGGAAGATTTGATAAATAGAAATATGTATATAGATAAATAGATAATAGATATACACCCATGCATATACATACATGTACATATATGTATATGTGTGTGTGTGTATGCACACACGTATCTCTGTCTAAAGGTAGCGAGTTTGTAGGGGAAAGAAGAAAAAAGTAAAAAAAAATATAACTTTATCATATGTTTAAAAGTAATAGTAAATTGTACATAATAGATTTGCATCCTGATGTAGAATTATTTTCACTCTTACTATTATGCTATAGAAATGCTTCTTTTATTCCATAAAGAAAGAGAAAAAGGAAGAAAAGAGAGAAGGGAGGGAGGAAGGGAAGAAGGGAGGAAGAAAGAGAGGAAAGAAGGAGGGAAGAGAGTAAAAAAAGGAACGAAGGAAAGAAGGAAGGAAGAAAGGAATGAAGAAAGAAAGGAAGGAGAAAGAAAGGAAGAAAGGAAGAAGGGAAAGAGGGAGAAAAGGAAGGGAGGAAGGAAGGAGGGAGAAAAGAAAGGAAATAGGAAAAGAAGGAATGGAAGGAGGAAAGAAAAGAAAAGAAAGAAAGAAATGTTTTTTCTAGCTTTTCTAGCTTTATTTGAAGTCACCCTTCATGTAGATAAGCTTTCCACTTTCAGGTGCTAACAGAATTATGCTTTACAATGAATATCACCTCAAACTTGTTACAATATAATATGACTAGATAGGAAGCCTTAAATGGATTGTTACTTGTTATATGTGAAAAATAACTGTTGCATGTGTATGAATGTATGTGTGTATATATATTTCATTTATCTACCTCATTCAACCTTCCCCCATTTCCCACTAGAAATAGAGGTTAGTGTCATAAAATAATTTTAGGATTATCTTTTCTTACCAATTCTTTGATCTTCACTTTTCCTTATAATCAAGACATTCTTAATATTTTAAAGTTCACACTGCCTTTAATATGGGCTTAATTTTAATGATTCAAATTAAGTATGACACTTAATTGTACTTTTTATTGACTGGAATAAAGATTTCAATCACAAATTTATTTGCAATGCATATAAGTGGGAGAAAAAACAATAGGCATAATTAATAAATCAAATAATACTTGGTTTCTGTGCGAGCTGTCTTTTGATATATAAACAATGTTTCTGTATAGTGATTACACTATTGATAGCAACTATGTAAAAACAAGTAGTCTCTGAATATTTTTTGAGGTTGACCTGAACATGTAATGGGTTTTATTATCTTTTATCTTTAATCTGTTGAAAAATTATTTGTAGGGTAGAACTGAATATTGTTGTTGAATTAACATCATTGTAGAATATTGACCAGGAGAAATGGGAAAAAAAAAACTCCAAAAGATTTAAGAAATGAGTTTACTGCTTGAGACCTTGGTTATGTAGAAATGTCTTTGAACTTCTAGGATAAGTACAATTGAAATCCTTTAGTTTGATTATTTGGCTCACTAACTGATTATGTATTTCCTAAAAATCTTCATAGACCATCCCTAATAAAGTAAAGTCATATCTAATATCAGTTTCCTTATGAGAATATCTTCTTCATGAAGGTAGGCACTAGAGGCCTGAAAATTTGTTGACTCATTCACAAAATCATTGGAGATGAGTACTTATGCCCCAATATTGGGGATACTTTAATTGTTACAATTTATTGTTGTTTGAGCCAAACTCTTGTACTGTGTTATAAAAGGGAATAAATCTTGTAGACTATAGCAGTAACACCAGGCAAGAAGACAAAACCAGAGTAAATAGTGAAGTCTCTGCATCTCCACAGATTCCTTAGCCTTAATGCTATTCTCCTCAGTCATAAAGAAGCATAAAAGAGAGGCCTTATTTAGCTCTTTGCCCCCAGTCAAGATCAAAATTCATTCTTTTATATTCTCTCTCTCTCTGCCTGTCTCTTTCTGTCTCTGTCTCTGTCTCTCTGTCTCTGTTTGTATCTCTCTGTCTCTGTCTCTGTCTCTCTGTCTTGTCTCTGTCTTTCTGTATTTACCTATGTTTATCTCTTTCTTTCTTTCCCTCTGTCTCTGTCTCTCTGCTTTTTTTCTGTCTCTGTCTCTCTCTGTCTAGACAGACAGTTTCTCCCACTTTTATAGGATCAACCCTCTAAACACACAATTGTTCTCATATGTGCATTGTATATATGTGAAACCTTTCAGAAAGTTTTCTTTTATAAGTAAGAGGACAAAAATGATTGATGGAACAGAATGGAAGAAAGGAGAATTGAAAAGTGGGATGAGCAAAACAGAACAAATATCACTAAGGGAAAGTAAGGGCAGCTGTGCAACCTGTGCAATCTTGGGCAAGGCATTTACTATCTTTGGATTTCATATTCCACATTTGCATCTGTGGGCTTTTTTTTTGGTGAACGCCATACTATTGGGATGAAAGCCATTCAAAAGGGTGGTTATTACAAGGGCCCTGTGCCTAGAAAAAAAAACCAAAACCACCACCACCAACAAAAACCTCGTGTGTCTGGGAACTTACTCAAATTGACAAGGAAATGGTCTTCTGAAGTCCCTGTTGGGTTGAAAACAATAACAAGGACATTTAACCAGGTGCAAGCTACAGCAAGACATAATGAAGACACAGCAATCAGACTGCAACCTTCACCGTGTCTACCACAGAACTTTGGGTTTCTTGGCAGTCACTCAAGGATGCTGGAATGATGCTGGGGCTCTGGGACCCAGGTCCAGAATTAGAAGTGCTTGCTAAACATAATACAAATCTGAAATAACATATGTAATGATGCTTTGCGCTCCTCCCTTTGTCTAATTTTTATAATTACCATGGGAGCTTTTATTTTGGGGATGCAGGACTTTGAGAAGATTCACTGAATAGCCTCACCACCTCCTCATATTGCCTAGTGGGAACCTGAGACCCAATGAATTGACCCAATGAATTCAAATAACCCCATACGTAAGTAATCATTATGATTATTAAACTACTTATATAATCTTAGTGGAGGTCCCTGCCTCTTTCTTTCATACAATTATCTTAACCCTTGATTGGGGATGAGGGGGCCAAGGGAGGAGGTTCAGAGTTCCCTTAGTTGGGAAATCCTAAACCCCACAGCATCTATTCAAGCCCAATCAGTTCTAGGTCACTTGTCTGATGGTCTTCGCTCTTACCCCTTAGTCCTTCCCCAAAATTAGTGGAGCTGACAGACTTAGGCTTTGAGGTCAGTGATAGAGATGAAAAGATGTAATAAAGAATATCCTGTTTTGAGTCCCTCTGAGTTGTTATTGAGTCATTTCAATTGTGTATGATTCTTTGTGGCCCTATTTAGGATTTTCTTAGCAAAGATATTAGTTTGCCATTTGCTTTTCCAGCTCATTGCACAGATGAAGAAACTGAGGCAAACAGATTTAAGGAACTTAACCAGGGTCATACAGATACTAAGTGTTTTAGGCCAATTTGGACTCACGGAGATTAAAGTTTCTTACTGACATTTTATCACTGCATCACCTAATTTTCCTGTGATGATAATTGGATTTATATAAACAGTGATAATAGTGATGTGGAGGAAGAACTAGATTGAGAAAACATAAAAAAATTGAAATTGTCATCCAGGTCCAAGTTACTTGTCCATCCAGCTCAGTATCTTCTCTCTTGTGATGACAACAAAAAAAAATTTTGAAAGTGAAAACACTTTATAGATGTTTCCTTATTTGACATTCAAAGCAGCACTGGGATCTAGTTATTATTATTAAACCCATTCAGCAGTTGAAGAAATTAGTAGACAGAGATTAAATGACTTGTCTGGGGTCATACAAGTTAATAAATAAATGGGGCCAGATTTGAAATAAAGACTTTCTCACTCCAGATCCACAGAACCATCTAGCTGAGCATGTTTTCTGTGGAGGAAAGGCCGAAAGGAACAGGCTTTTAACATATTTTGTCCTAAATTTGCCAAACCAGTTTATATAATATGCATATTTTATAGTGGTGGCTTTTTTGCCCTTTGCAGATTTTATTGATAGTCATGAGTTCCTGCCTGGACCTTGCTTAGAATAGTTTGATGCAATAGAAAAAAAATCCAACAAACAAAAATGCTGACATCAGAATCCTTAGAGCCTCAGGTTACTCCATTTTTAAAATGGAGATTATAATATTTGCATTAGCTATTTTATAAGGTTGATAGGAGAAATATATTTTTGTTTATGTAATTGATTTTCCCCTGATTCTGTCTTTTCCAATTCCAGATTAAGAGAACCTTGGCATTCATTCTAGGCCTGGCATTAGCTTAGCTAGAATTTTTTGAAAAAAAAAATGATTTAGAAAAATAAATGTTAAATAACAGTGGCCCCTGACCAAATAAGAATCCCCTATAAACTTATTCACCAAATACAAGGATTCCAAGCATGGGGAAATTCGTCATTCTGGTCCATTGCTGAAAATGGAGTTGTGGAAGTCATATATATATATGAGACCCCATAGCTGAAATGACAGGAGAAGGAGTAATATAGTAGGAGAAAGAAAGTATATACTATGATACCTATGGTTAACAGGAGATACACTATATAATAAAGGAGACAAGGGTCACACAATGCTACAAAAATCAAGAAAATGGGCTATATTGGCAAACAAGGATGCATATCCAATATCATAATGAGAAAAAAAAAACATGAAAGCAACCTTAAATTTAAAGTAGTTGGTGGTGAAGGTCAAAATAATCATGGAGGAATCTAGCCTTTGATGCTGGAAGTCACCAATATCCAATCCTACTTTTTTATATTTGAAAGATCAAATTTGGAAACTAGCTTACTCTTCTGGAACAGAAGGGATAGTTTCAAAATAAAGAGAAGAGTGAATCTTTTTTTTTTTGCCTTTTCATATTCTGTTTTTTTATTAAAGCTTTTTATTTGTATAACATATATATGTGTAGTTCCCCAACATTGATCTTTACAAAGCTTTCCATTACAAATTTTACCCCCAGTCCCCTCCCCTCCCCTAGATGGCAGGAAGTCCACTACATGTTAATAATGTTGAAATGCTTGAGAAGTTATGCAAGAAAAATCCTATCTACAAGAAAAAAAAAAGAATCAGAGAAAGGCAACACAATGCAAGCAAATGTCAATAGAGATCATGAAAATGTTACGTTGTGGTCCATATTTCATTTCCCTCTTTCTGGGTGTATATGGTTTTTTCATTGAACAA
>JAJPUD010030658.1:563-13036 GCA_023553655.1 Myrmecobius fasciatus | reverse complement strand
CTGAGTGCCTCAGATAAACTCCAGGTGTTTGGAATTTGGAGTTTGGAATTTCTTCCAAGATGAGCTGAGCTGAGTCCCACCCTCACTTCCGGCCTGCGCAGTTGTTGTCTATTTATCTCTCTGTCCGAGTCCGACTAACCTGATATGAAGTTATCCAGAGAGCTGTGCCCAAATATTTCTGAGTTCGTTGACTTGAAGATCAGTTCGGAGGCTTATTTTATTGTTGATTTGAGAGAAGATCGGAGGAGAGGCAGAAAGTCACCTTTTCACTCCGCCATCTTGGCCCCGCCCCCAAATACTAAATTCTTATTACAGAAACTGGTGTCTTTGGTTTATCAAACACTAGATTATTACTATAGTCATTGAGGACTGTGTCATAATAACTTAACCTATAACACTTATCCACTACTCTATTTCTTAGCCAGTACCAAATGGTTTTGATGACCACTGTTTTATGATATAGTTTTAGGTCTGCAACAGCTAGGCCTCCTTCATTGGCATTTTTTTTTTCATTAATTCCCTTGAAATTCTTGACCTTATGTTCCTCCAGATGTAAAACACCATATTTGTCTCAAAAGGAATTTTGTAGGATCCCTTCTTCCCCTATTTTTCCAATTATTTTCTATAGTGCTGGAATGAATTGTTATTTAAATATTTGGTAGAATTCATTTGTAAATCCACCTGGTTTTGGAGATTTTTTTTTTTTTAGGGAGTTCATTAATAGCTTGTTCAATTTTTTTTTCTAAAATAGGACTATTTATCTAATCCATTTCTTCTTGCTAGTCTGGGTACTCCAAATTTTTGTAAGGATTCATCCATTTCACTTAGATTACAAGCTTATTGGCATACATCCTATGAAAATAACGCCTAGTTACTGCTTTAATTTTCTTTTCCTTGGTGGTAAGTTCTCTCTCTCTCTCTCTCTCTCTCTTGATATTGTCAATTTGATTTTCTTATCTTTTTCTAATCAAATTAACTAATAGTTTGTTCTGTTGTTTTTTTTTTCAATAAAACCAACTATTAGTTTTGTTTATTATTTCAACAGTTTTCTTACTTTCAAATTTATTAATTTCTCCTTTTATTTTCAGATTTTCAAATTTAATATTTAATTGGGAATTTTTAATTTGTCCTCCTATTTCATTGAATGTCCATCTTTTCTACTAAAAGACAAAGTTTAGTTTTGCTGGGTAGTTGATTACTGACTGTAGTCCAAGCTCCTTTGCCCTCCAGAATATCCTATCCTAAACCCTTTCTTTGATATTTGAAAATGTATGCTGCTAGGTCCTAGGTAATTCTGAGTGTGGCTCCTCAATATTTGAATTGTTTCTACCTGGATACTGCAGTATTTTCTCCTTTATTTAATAATTCTGGAATTCTGATATACTTGGATTTTCTTTCAGGGGGTGATAGGCATAATCTTTCAATGGCTGTTTTACTTTCTTATGCTAGGACATCAGGGCAGTATTCCTTAATCATTCCTTAAAAGATGTTGTGTAACCTCTTTTTTTCCATTATCATGGTTTTCCATTAGTCCAATAATTCTTAGATTGTCTCTTCTGAATCTACTTTCCAGGTCAGTTATTTTTCCAATTAGGTAATTTACATTTTTGGGTTTTGTTTTGGGTTGGGTTTTTTTGCTAATTTTTTTTCTTCTATTTGTTTTTGTTCATCTGATGTTTGATGTCTCATTGACATTCCATGTGTCCAATTATAATTTTTAGTGAATCATTTTCTTCAGTTAGTTTTTTTAATCTTCTTTTGCATTTGGCCAATAGTACTTTTAAAGAATTTGTTTTGTACATCACGTTTTTTTTTTTTTCCCATTCCACCAATTTAGTTTTCTTAAGGAGTTATTCTCTTTTTCCATTCACCAATTCTATTTTTGTTCTTTTTCCATTTCATCAACTCTACTTATCAAGTTGTTTTCCTTTTCAATTTCACCAAATCTATTTTTTATAAAGTTGGTTTCTTCAATATATTTTTTCCCTATTTCACCAAATATCTTTTTAAGGAATTGTTTTCTTCAGGCAATTTTTGTTTCTCTTTTTAAACTCTTCTGCAAAACTCTCATTTTGTATCCTCATTTTTCCTCTTTCTTTTAAGATCACTTTTTAATTTTTCCCAAGATAATCTTTTGAGTTGGAGCTCAGTTCATCTCATCTTTTGAAGCTTCATCTAAAGGGGTTTTGCCAAAAATGTCCTCAGGGTTTGAGCTATGTTCTTCCTAGTCTCTATAATAGCTATCTAAGGTCAAAGTTCTTTTTGCTTTTTTGCTTATTTTTAAAAGTTGAAGTCTTCTTCCAGGGCAAAGGAGAGATCGTCCAGAACTTCCTCTATGAGCAACAGGGGTTTCTCATTGCCCTATGGCTAGTGTTGCTAAAAGGTTTACCTACTGCTGCTGGTGGACCTGCCCAAGTTCCACCTGTTACACTGAGTTTCAGAGGCTTTCTACTTGACTTCTGTAATTGGCTTGAAGCAGATCCACTGGCCTTCTAAACCAAGACTGAGTAGCCAATGCTGCTGTTAGTTGGCTAAGACCTTTCTACTACATTCCCTATACAGGGCTTCCCCACCCTGTTCCTTCTCACATATCACCTGTGCTGGGCTATGTCCTCACTCAATTGAGACAGACCTTTCCTGAAATTTTCTTCCAAATACTTTATGCTGGAAATCTGTTGCAATGCCAAATATTGTTGATTTTGTCACTTTAAAATTCCAAAGTGATCTAGTGTTGATTCTGAGCAAACCCAGGAAGAATTCAGGCAATGTCTTGTCTACTCCCCTATCTTGGCAATGCCCCTAGAATCTAGTTTTCAACACCTAAAACCTGAAATTTAAAAATCCTATAAATATCAAAGACATAATTCAAAATTTCAAGGTCAAAGAAAAACATGGGAAGCAGACAAGAGTTCAAATATAGAAGGGCTAAAGTGATAATCAAATCACTTATGACAACTATCACTAAACCAGTAGGAAATGTAGAAACAAAATATTCTAAAGGCAAGGGATAAAGTCTTTTAATAAAGACTAAGTTAAATAGCAAAACTAAGAATAAAGGGAGGAAATGGATCTTTAATAAAAGAAATATCTATGCATTTCTGCTGAAAAATCAGTGTTAAGTAGAAACTTGGAAACTAAAATAGAAGAGGCAAGAGAAACATAAAAATGTAAAGATACTTTAATGATTTAAAAGCATAATGGAAGAGAAGAAAATGTTCACTAATAATACTAATTTCAACATTAATTAAACAAGGGCCATACAAAGGGAACAAAACTTTTGATGGTATTATAAGGAACAAATGGGAGCCAATAGAATATGCAAAAGAAGAAGAAAAGATAACTTATTGTCTCACGTAATCATGGTTTGCAAGAACAATAATACAGAAAGAGAAGAGAAGAATATACATTGCTACACTCTCATTTTCATCTAATTTTGTTAGAAAACATTAGAATGTACAAACAATAAATATGCATTAAGTATCCACTATTTGCCAAGCACTGTGTTAATTGCTAAAGCTACAAAGGTTTCATGCACAGAATTTGATATACTACTACATTCATTACAACAGGAAAAACAGAAGGGAAAAGCATTACATTTTTAAAAAGGAGAAGGAAATTCAGAGATATATCATTCATATAAAAAAGATTCTCCTCACAATTATATGAATGGAATAAAATATTATTGTGCTATTAGAAAAATGGTCTTAAGGAGTTTCAACGTAAGAAGCAAGATGGCAGTATAAAGTCAGGAAACTGCTCCAGCTCTCCCAGTTTCCCTTAAAAACCACATGAAAGCAAGTCTCTGAACAGAGTCTGATAGAATGAAAAAACACTCTCCATCTCAAGAGAGACTGAAAAAACTTTAAGAAAAGTCAGATAGACTCTAAAAGCTCACAAGAGGGTCTTAATCACAGCAAATTAACAACTAAGACCCTCAGTTCTGACTCAGTAGAAGAGCAAATCAGTGAGGCAGTTTCCAGTTCAAGATCAGAAGGAAAACTTTGGGAAACCAGGCCATTTCCTGAAATAAGCAGGTAAAGCTAACCCACGAAAAGACCAGGGGCCCTTGTGCTCAGAGTCAAGGCTCAAGAACAGCACAGTAAGCTTGGGATAACACTACCTTTATCCTAGGAACAGAGTCTACCTTAAAAGTAAAAAAGAACAAATACCAAAATAAAAGAAAATGAGCAAGAAACAAAAAAGAATCTTGATCATAGAAAGTTACTATGGTGACAGGGAAACCAAAACACAAACTGTTTTCTTCACATAAAAAATCTGAAAGAGTGAGATAAAGTGATCTCAAATCCAAAGAAGTTTCTTGGACTTCACAAAAGACTTCAAAAGGCAAATAGAAAAGGTAGAAGAAAAAAATCAGAAAAGAAATCAGAAGTATGCATAAGAGAGTCAACAATTTGGAAAAGTAAGGAAAAATTTGCCTGAAGAAAACTCCTTAAAAAAATAAAATAAACCAAATGGAAAAAGAGACACAAAAGATAACTTAAGAAAATCATACATTAAAAACAAGAAAAAAGCAAATGGAAGCAAATGACTTTGTGAGACAGCAAGAATCAAACAAACTAAAAAGAATGGAAAAAATGGAAGAAAATGTGAAATACCTCATTGGCAAAACAGCTGACCTAGAAAATAGATCCAGAAAAGACAGTTTAAAATTTATTGGCCTACCTGAAAGCCATGATCAAAAAAAAAAAAAAAAAAGGAGGGGGGAGTGCATAACATTCTATAAGAGGCCATTAAGGAAAACTGCCCCAATATTCTAGAAACAAAGGAGGAAATAATAATTGAAAGACTCTATTGGATCACTTCTGCAAAGAGAACCCACAAGGAAAAACCCAAGGAACATTGTGGGGAAACTTGAAAACTATAATGTCAAAGAAAAAATATAGCAAGCTACCAAACAAAAAATAATTCAAATACCAAGGAGCCACAGTCAGGATTACCCAGGATCTGGCAGCTTCCACAGTAAAGGATCCAAGGGCCCAATAATTCCATATTCCAGAAGGCAAAGAAGCTGGGATTACAACCAAGAATTAACTACCCAGAAAGATTCAGCATCATCTTTCGGGGGAGAAGATGGACCTTCAATGAAGTAAGAGATTTTTCAATCATTTATCTTGAAAAAAAAAAAAAAAAGAACTGAACAAGAAATTTAATCTATAAACACAGGACTCCAGAGAATGATAGAAAGGGAAATGGGAAAATAAATATTATTTAAAAGTTAAATTGTTTACATCCCTAGATGTGAAAATGAAATGTGTAACTCTTGAGAACTGTATTTATTACTGGGGGCAGCTAGAGGGGAGTATCACATGGACTAAAGGTGTGGTTATGAATGATCCCTGATGTGATTGGGGGGGAAGAAAAGGACATTAAGGGATGGAAAAAGGTCTGTACTAGAAAAAGACATATAACGGAACAATTGCTTCACATGAAGAGATGCTAAAGACCTCTATTATAATCCAGGGAAAGAAGGGAGGGAGATGAGCATTATCTGAGTCTTGATCCCATCAGTTTGGGCTTTAAGAAGAAATAATTTAATCATTCAGCTGGGTATAAAAATTTCTCTAACCTTATAAAGAAGTAGGAGAATTTTTTTTAATTTTTATTTTTATTAAAACTTTTTATTTGCAAAACATATGTATAGGTAATTCTTCAACATTGATCCTTAAAAAACTTTCTGTTACAAATTTTCCCTCCCTACTCCCCACCCCTACCCTTGATGGCAGGATATTCACTACATGTTAATTATATTAAAATACTTGACAAATTGAATATATGTATACATATTTCCACACATCATTTTTGTGCAAGAAAAATCGTATCTACAAGAAAGAAAAATCAGAGAAAGAAAACACAATGCAAGCAAACATCGAAGGAGAGCATGAAAATGTTATGTTTTGGTCCACATTTCACATCCCTCTCTCTGGGTGTATATGTCTTTCTTCACTGAACAATTGGAACTGGTTTGAAACATTTCATTGTTGAAGAGAGCCATGTCCATCAGAATTGATCATCATATAGTATTGTTGTTGCCATGTACAATGATCTCCTGGTTCTGCTCATTTCGCTCAGCATCAGTTCATGCATGTCTCTCCAGTCCTCTCTGAAATCATCCTGCTGGTCGTTTCTCACAGAACAATAATACTGTAGGAGAATTTTCCTAAAGGAAAATGGATGGGCAAGATTGAAGAAAAGAGGGCAGAAACAGGGGGAAAGATAAGCAAAGTGAAGAAAAGTTGATAGAAGATAAAGTAGTGGGAAGGCTGGGTTAAAAAAAAAAAAACAGGGCTAAGGACAGAGGGGAAAGAACAAAAGAGAAACAGAACAGAAAGAGAACAATGGAGAAAATAGGATGGAGAGAAATATTGAAATGGTAAGTATAACAGTTAATGTGAATGAGATGAACTTTCCCATAAATCGGAAACAAATAACAGAGTGGATTAAAAAAAAAAAAAAAAAAAAAAAACATAAACCTAAAATATGTTGTTTACAATAAACACTCTTTACACAGATAAAAATATTTTAATAAATTTAATTTTTTTTAATCTGAATTAAAAAAAAAAAAAAAAAAAAGCAGGGGTAGCACTCCTGATTTCAGATAAAGCAAAAGTAAAAGCAGATCTTATTAAAAGAGATAAGGGAAAAGAGATAAGGGAAAGTAGATCTTGATAAAGGGCATCATATATAATGAAGTCCTAATGATACTAAATGTATATGAAGCAAGTGGTAGAGCAGGCACATTTCTAGAGAAGATTTTAAGCCAGTTATAGGAAGAAATAGACAGCAAAACTATTCTAATGGGGGACCTCAAATGTTCCTTCTCAGAATCAGACAAATCTAACTACAAAATAAACAAGAAAGAAATTAGGGAAGTTAACAGGATCACAGAAAAACTAGATATGAAAGAAGAAAATTAAATAGGGATAGCAGTACATAGCACCACACAAAAAGTGTCCATTTATTAGGGCATAAAAACCTCACAATCAAAAGCAAAAAGGCAGAAATAATAAATGCTTCCTTTTCAGACCATAGTGCAAATTATTGTCTGAAATATATATAATGAATGAAATACAATCAAAATTATATTCAGTAAAGGGCCAGCAAAAGAGAGACTAAAAACCAACTGGAAAATAAATAATCTAATTCTAAAGAATGAATGGGTCAAATAACATATTACTGAAACAATTATCATTTCTTCCAAGAAAATAACAATAATGAGACAATATACCAAAACCAAAGCACTTCTTAGGGAAAATTTTATATTTCTAAATAGCTACATAAATAAAATAGAGAAAGAAGGTATCAGTGAAATACACACGCAATTAAAAAAAATTAGAAAAAGAACAAATTTAAAACCCCCAATTAAATACCAAATTAGAAATGTTAAAAGTCAAAGGAGAGATTAATAAAATAGAAACTAAAATAACTACTGAATCAATAAACAAAACTAAGAGTTGGTTTTATGAAAAAACTTAACAAAATAATAAACCTTTAGTTAATTTGATCAGAAAAAGGAAAGGAAAAACCAAATAACCAGTAACAAAAATGAAAAAGGGTAACTTACCACCAATGAAGAAGAAATGAAAGCAATAATTGGGAAATACTCTGCCAAACTCTATAGCAGCCATCTAACAATATAACTAAAATGGATGAATATTTACAAAAATATAAATGACCCAAATTAACAGAAGAGGAAATGAAATACTTAGTCATATTTTAGAAAAAAGAAATTGAACAAGTCATCAATGAACCCCCTAAGAAAAAACCTCCAGAGCCAGATGGATTCACAAGTGAATTTTTCCATTTAAAGAACAATTAATTCCAATACTATGTAAATTATGTAGAAAAACAGATAAAAAAAGAGTCCTGCCAAATTCGTTTCTATGGCACAAATGTGGCAGTGATTCCTAAACCAGGAAGGGGCAAAACACAGAAAGAAAATAACAAACCAATCTCCCTAATCAATATTGATGCAAAAAATTTAAATAAAATATTAGAAAAGAGATTACAGCAATTTATCAGCAGTATAATATACTATGAACAAGTGGAATTTATACCAAGAATGCAGGGTTGATTTAGTATCAGGAAAACTATTTCCAAAATTGACCATATCATTAACAAAACCAACAGAAATATATGATAACTTCAAAAGATGAAGAAAAAGCTTTTGACAAAATACAGCACCCCTTTCCTATTAAAAACACTAAAAAAGCATAGGGACAAAGGGAGCTTTCCTTACAATAATAAGCAATATATATCTAAAACCTACCACAAGCATTTGAAATGGAGAGAAGCATTGGGATGCATTCCCAATAAGATCAGGAGTAAAACAAGGATGTCCCTTATCATCCATATTATTGAACATTGCATTAGAAATGTTAGCTTTAGCAATAAGGAAAGAAAAAGAAATTAAAGGAATTAGAATAGGCAATGAGGAAATAAATTATCATTCTTTCCAGATAATATCATGATATACTTTGAGAATTCTAGAAAATTATCCAAAAATCTACTGGAAACAATTCACAGCTTTAGCAAAGTTGGGGAGTATAAAATAAACTCAAATAAATCATCAGCATTTCTATATATTACTGACAAAGCTTATCAGTAAGAGATAAAAAAAGAAATTCCACTTGAAATTACTATAAACAGAGGCAGCTAGAATAGAGTACCAGCCCTGAAGTCAGGAGGACCTAAGTTCAAATCTGATCTCAGATACTTAACACATCTTAGCAGTATGATCCTGGGGAAATCATTTAACACCAATTGCTTTAGTTTAAAAAAAAATACTGTAGACAAAATAAAATACTTGGAAGTTTACCTGTCAAGAAAACACAAAAACCATATGAACACTATATGATAAAACACTTCTCAACACAAATAAAATCATATCTAAAAATTGGAAAAAATATTAATTATTCATGGCTAGGCCAAGCTAATATATTAAAAATGTTGATTCTGCCTAAATTGGTCTACTTGTTAAGAGCCATACCAAGCAAACTACCAAAACATTATTTTATAGAACTAGAAAAAGTAATAACAAAATTCATATGGAAGAACAAAAGATCAAGAATATCAGGGAAATTAATGAAAAAAATAACAATATATTTAGAAACTCAGCAAAGACCTACATCTCACAGCCCACACCAAAATAAGGTCAAAATGGATACATGATTTGGGCATAAAGGATGATACCATAAACAAAATAAGGAGAACAAGGGATAATTTACCTATCAGATCTTTGGAGAATGGAGCAATTTATGACCATGGAAAAACTAGAGAACATTATGAAAGGCAAAATGGACAACTTTGATTTCATTAAATTAAAAAGGTTTTGCACAAATGAAACCAAACAGAAATAAAATTAAAAGGAAAGTATAAAGCTGGGGAAAAAAATCTTTATACCCCAGTGTTTTTTATAAAGGTCTCATTTCTAAAATATATAAATAATGGTGTCAAATTAAGAATACAAGTCATTCCCCAATTGATAAATGGTCAAAGAATATGAAAAGACCATTTTCAGATAATGAAATTAAAACCATTTATAGTTACAAAAATGTTTTAAATCAGTACTGATTAGAGAAATGCTAATTAAAGCAACTCTGAGGTACTACTTCATACCTCTTAGATTGCTAAAATGACAGGAAGGATAATGATAAATGGTAAGAGGGTTGTGGCAAAACTGGAAGACTAATGCATTGTTGGTGGAGTTGTGAAATAATCCAACCATTCTGGAGAGCAATCTGGAAGCACTCCCAAAGCGGTATAAATCTCTGTATACCCCTTGACACAACAATGCTTTATCCCAAAGAAATCATAAAGGAGAGAAAGGACCCACATATGGATTAGATTATTTAATTTCCAATTAACTTTTGGTCTATTTTCTCCTGGCCTTATATTGCATGTGATTTTTATTGCATCATGATCTGAAAAAGATGCATTTACTATTTCTGCCTTTCTGCATTTGATTTTGAGGTTTTTATGCCCTAACACATGGTCGATTTTCATTCATTGAACCACAGAGAAAAAAGTAAACTCCCTACTGTCTTCATTCAATTTTCTCCAAAGATCTATCATACCTAACTTTTCTAACAATTGGTTTACCTCTCTAGTTTCTTTCTTATTTATTTTGTGGTTTGATTTATCTAATTCTGAGAGAGCAAGGTTGAGATCCCCCACTAGTATAGTTTGGCTGTCTATTTCTTCTTGCATCTCTCTTAATTTCTCCCCTAGGAATTTGGATGCTATTGCATTTGGTGCGAATATATTTAGTATTGATATTGCTACATTATCTATGGTAACCTTTGATAAAATATAGTTTCCTTCCTTATCTCTTTTGATTAGATCTATCTTGGCTTTTACTTGATCTGAGATAAGGATTGCTACCCCCCTGCTTTTTTTTTTGTTCACCTGAAGCATAATAGGTTCTGCTCTAGCCTTTTACCTTCATCCTATATGTGTCACTATGTTTTAGATGTGTTTCTTGTAGACAACATATTGTTGGATTCTGGTTTTTAATCCAGTCTGCTATTGGCTTCCGCTTTATGGCAGAGTTCATCTCATTCACATTCAGTTAGAATAACTAATTCTGTATTTCATGCCATCTTATTTACCCAAGTTATGTTTTTCCCTTTCCTTTCCCCTTTTTCTCTTTCCCCCTCCTCAGTATTTTGCTTTTGATGACCCCCTCTTCCTTTTAGAGCCCCCCCTTTTTACTCCTTTCCGCTGATTCTTCTAATTTCCCTTCTATTAGTCTATCCCTTTCTTTTCCTCAAAATGAACCACATATGAAAAAAAGTTTGTAGCAGCTCTTTGTGGTAGCAAAGAATCGGAAAAAGAGTGAATGCCCACCAATTGAGGAATAGCTGAACAAGTTATTGTACATGAAGGCAATGGGATATTATTGTTTTATAAAAAAAAGATATTCGAGAAGATCAATGAACTGGGCTTACAATTAAAAAAGCTAGAAAAAGACCAAATTAAAAACCCTCAATTAAATACCAAATTGGAAATTCTGAAAATTAAAGGAGAGATCAATAAAACTGAAAATAAGAAAGCTATCGAATTAATAAATAAAACTAAGAGTTGGTTTTATGAAAAAACCAACAACATAGATAAGCCTTTAGTTAATTTGATTAGAAAAAGGAAAGAGGAAAATCAAATTGTTAGTCTCAAGAATGAGAAGGGAGAACTTTCCTCCAATGAAGAGGAAATTAGAGCAATAATAAGGAGTTACTTTGCCCAACTTTATACCAGTAAGTTTGATAGTCTAAATGAAATGGAGGCCTTCCGGGGGTGGAGCCATGGTGGCGGAGAGCAGACAGGATTCTCTGTAACCTCCTCTAACCTCCCCTCAAACCAACAAAATATGAAGCCTCTAGACTGATTCTGAAGCAAAAAAATCCACAATATCCAGAGAGCAACACGATTCTAGAAGAAGATACTCTGGAGGAACCTCAAAACAGGTCTGTTTTAATGGAGCAGGGGGTGGCCTGCTGAACCCAGACTGCAGCACAGGGAGACCGGGGCAGGGAGCTGGAGCAGGGAGCTGGAACAGGAGTCAGAACAGGAGTGGGAGCGTTGTGCTTTTCACACACCTGGGAGTCTTCTGCGAGCCTCTTGGAACAATTTGTCCTGATTGTGGGCAGGTGGTTTGGAGGGTCTGCCTTTTGAGGGGGATAGATTGTGAACCACTGAACCCCTGATGAGCATCGTAACTAGCTGCCATTACACAGCACCTTAAAGCAATCAATCAAACAACAGGTCTGATAAGCACCAGAAATAATTCAATCAGCGGAGCTGCCCAGCCCTGACATAATTCAATCAGCAGAACTGCCCAGTTCCTGAAATAACTCAATCAGCAGAACTGCCCCAGGGCAAATTAAAGCAGCTGTCCCACCTTTGCCCTAAACAGACCTCACACCTTTAAAAAAAATGAATAAAAAACCAAAAAGAGCTCTCACCATAGACAACTTTTATGGAGAGAGGGAAGAACAGACCTCAAATCCTGAGGCCCTTAAAGGTAAAGCAACTCCAGAAAAAGCCCCAAAAAGAGACATAAATTGGTCTCCATGTCACAAGGCTCTCTTTGAAGATTGCATAAAAAATCTTAAAAGAGAGTTAGAAGAAACATGGGGAAATGAAATGAGATCACTGCAAAATAAAATAGAAAAAATGGAAAAAGAATGCAGTGAACAAAAAAATGTAATTGGTCAATTGCAAAAGGAACTAAAAACAGTAACTGAAGAAAATAAGACATTAAAAATTAGAATCGAACAATTGGAAATTAATGACTCATCAAGACTTCAAGAATCAGTTGAACAAAAACAAAAAAATGAAAAGATAGAGAAAAACATGAAATATCTCCTAGGAAAAACAACTGACCTGGAAAATAGATCTAGGAGAGACAATCTAAGGATTATAGGGCTTCCTGAAAGCCATGATGAAAAAAAGAACCT
>JAJPUD010030656.1:0-13037 GCA_023553655.1 Myrmecobius fasciatus | reverse complement strand
GTGTCAGAAGGCAGGAGGATAGAAGAACGTGACAAAGAAAAAAAAAATAGGGACCCTCTGAACAATGAGATTCTTCCCATAGAAGAATTCCTCTAAGGAGGAAGTTTCTTGTGTTGAGAAATTATATTGCAGAATCACAGGTGTCATCAATGGATAAATCTCAGTAGCAAAAGGAGGGATATGAGGATGATAAGGAGTGCTGAAATGGGTAGTGACATACAACAGAGTTCTCCAAGCCTATATCTGGAACATGACACAGCTTCCTAAGAGATGTCAAACTGGACAACTACTACCCAATTCTGATGTGATTCATGGGGAACACATGACATGTGGGTCCTGGAAAGTATGATTAAAAATTTATGATATTCAGTCAAAAATTTGAGGATCTTGCAAGCACAAATGTGTAATACATAATGCACATTTATAACTAACTTAGGTATGCTAACCAGTATAATGGATTTGCTAGTTAGACTTATACTCCTAAATGCATACAATCCAACTTTATTAACCGGAATATGCAAATAATATCCTTCTCTAAGAATAAAACACCAACCTGAATCTTAGAAATGCTGATAAATTTCTTTCAGACCAGTTTCCCTGTCCACTGACTGAAGACCATGTGTCTCCCTCCAAAGTGGTCATCTGACAAGTCTCTGTCAATCAGCTGTGTCCTCAAGAGAAAATAGACAGTTGAGGGAAAATAGTAACCAGTCCCAGTTATAGGATATAGCTGATAGTCGGGTCTATCCTTGGATTTCTTATAATTCTAGCTGTGGGTTCCTAAACTGTTTACCACATAATTTGATTAGTGGTCATTTACATGGACTATTGATAAAATTATACTATTTTTCTATTGTGGTCTGTCCTATAGGTAGGTCCATATATGCTTATCAGTTGTTTTAAAACACATGTTTACTACATCATACCACATAAGTGCTTATCTTATTATTGAAAAATAACTTACAGAAAAGCAACTTACTCAAAATAGCTCAATTTTAAAATGGAGGCTTAAAACAAAATGGAATCAGTTATATTAAGAAACTGAAGTGGGGTAGCTAGGTGGAGCATCGAATAGAGAACTGGTCCTTGAGTCAGGAGGACCTGAGTTCAAACTTGGCCTCAGATACTTAATGCTTGTTTAAACCCAACTATCTGGCAAAAAACCAAAAAAACCCCAAACAGTCCCTCCCTCAAAAAACCCTAAGAAACTTAAGTGATTCATGGGGAACACATGATTCTTCCTTTCTCATTAAAGTATTTAAACTCCTCCTCATAAGGTAGTTTTTATGTTACTACTGACTAAAATCAAGGGATTTAGAAAAGAAACGTAGATTTGAGAGTATACAGCTGGCTAAGGAGATGGTTTCTGAGAACATGATTTGAATGTGGCATTGGCAATAGCTTGGGCATGGGGCTGGGAGTAGTAAGAGATAGTGATCTGAGTCTAGATATGAGCCAGAGGAATTGGGAGGATGGTATTGCCCTCCATATTAACAGGAAAATTAGGAGGAGGGGAGGGTTTAAGAGGAAAGAACATGAGTTCTGTTTTGGTAATGCTGAGTTTAAGATGCCTACTGGACTTTTGGTTTGAGATACCTGAAAGGCAGTTGGAGATGTAAGATTGGAGGTCAGCAGAAAGACTGGGACAGGAAAAGTATATTTAAGAATCATCAGCATAGAGAAAATAATTTAATCCATGGGAACTGATGACATCATCAAGTGAAGTAGTATAGAAGATAAAAGAGTCCAGGATAGAAACCTGAGGGATACCTATAATTAGAAGGCATGATCTGGAGGAGGATCTAGTAAAGGAGACAGAAAAAAAGTAGTCATATGGATAAGAGGAAAACCAAAAGTAAAGTGAGAGAGACAGAGACAGAGAGACAAAAAGGGAGAGGAGAGAGGAGGGAAGGAGAGAGAGAAAGAAAAATGAAGGGGAGGAAGGGAAGGAGATAGGGAGATGGGGAGATAGGGAGGGAGACAGACAGAGACAGAAAGGAGATAGAAACAGAGACACACACATAGTGAGAGAGAGAGACAGAGAGAGAGAGAGAGAAAGAGGAGTGAGAGAAAGAATATCTTGTCAAAGGTTGGACAATGGCCAGTGGGCAATTGCAAAGGGCAGCTTTTCTCCATTCCTACTGTCTTCAACCCCATGGGCATACTAAAGCTTTGGAATCCAATAAATATCATCTAAGCCTCTCAGGGTTCAAAATCATATAGAATTTTAGACAAAGAGCTTAATAGAAGATTGGCCTTTCACCCATAGAGCAATGCTGTGGAGTAGTCTGGACCACTGAAATCAAGGTATTTTCCAGCTGCCTAATAAATGAGGGACAGGGAACTAGGAAACAACTCTTACTGAGCCACATGACGCATTTGGGGAAGGTAATGCTCAGTCTCTGAGTCAATTAAGCCTCAGTATATATGCATCTTAGGGGTTGGGGCTGTACTGGTCAAACCGGTTTTTGCTGGCTCACATATTTATTCTGTATGTTTTTATACATTTGGGAGATAGCATAATATAGTGTCTGGAGAGCTGGCCTTTAACCATCAAAGTTCTTAGTTCAAGTCCTCTGTTACATACTAGCCAGGCAATCTGGGACAAGGCCTGGCACATTGTAGGCACTCAAAAAATGCTTGCTGATTGATTGTGTCCAGAATGATGGAAGTGGTCAGGCCACATCTGGAGTGTGATATCAATCCTTGAGTTCCTGATTTTATGAGCTTACTTTGAAAAATCTGGAGAATATGCAGAAAAGAGTGACCAGGATGTTGAGGGGACTAGATATTTATACATGTATATTTATATACTGGTGAACATAAAACTTGAGAAAGAGACCCAATAATTGCATTATTGTATGAAGGCTATCCTGAGAAAGAGGGATTACACTTGTTATGCTTTGCCTCAGGTAGAAGCCTGAGGAAGGCAGCAATAGGCTTTGAAGTAAGGAAATACTCCCTAACAACCAGAGCTGTACAAGAGTGACATGGTCTGCTGTGGGATGGAGTTAAGTCCCTGCTTTGCTAACAGGTTTCTCAAGTGGAGACTGGATGACTATTTTTGGGCAGTTCATAAAGAATACTCTTGTTCCGGCACAGTCTGGAATAGTTGGCCTTTGGAAGCTCTTCTAACTCTGAGATTTCATGATCAAATGAATTTAGAGCTGGAAGGAATCTTAGAGTTCATTGAGTCTAGTAGCCCTTCCATTTAATGATGAGGAAAATGAAGATCAGAATTTAAGTAACCATCCCTAGTGATAAGTATTAATGCCAGGATAATTACAGCTTCATTTCTGATAGTAGAGCTGAGATTTGAACCTTATTTTTTAATTCAAATTCCTGTGCTCTTTTGAGCCATGAACTGAAGATTTTTATCTTCCTGTTATTTCTTAGTTTTGCATTAAAACAGATCTACCCCTCCCCTTAAATTCCTATATTTGCTAAAGAAATAACCATCTTCTACCTTTAGTGTTTCCTTTCCTCTGGCTTCTAGTTATTCATCTGGATTAGTATGTTATTCCAGTATTGATTCTGTTGTCAGGGACACACCTAACTTTGCTGTGCCAAGAGGGGCCTGAGTGAAAAGATCCTGACTTAGATAGATTCCTGGCACTGGGAGTAATTGCAAGGAAGTGTTTTAACTTTTTCCTTTGGGAAAATTTCCACTGAAAGCTGGTGCTGTTTGCTTTAAACTCTATCAATAGGGTCCTTGAAAGTCAAATAGGTTTTTAGATCACAGGATCATAGAAATAGTGTTGAAAGATGAGGGAGCTTCAAAAATTATAGGATCAGAAATGTAGAGTTGGAAGGGATCTCAGGGTCCATCTAATCCAATCCTCTCATTTTTGTAGATGAAGAAACTAAGACCCGGCAAAATGAAATGATGTTTTCAGTCATATAGGTAATAAAGGACAAAGCTGAGTTTTTAACCCATATTCTCTGTCTCAAGTCCGTGTTCTTTCCACATGATATATGCTGCATATGAATGAAAAATGAACTTCATAGAATGTCAGAACTAAAAATGGATAATGGCTTCATTTTACAGATGGGGAAACTGAGGCTCAGGGAGATTTTTTTTTTGTTCCAAATCACACAATTAATTGCAGTCAGAATTTGTCTTCTTATTCCAAAATCTAGTATTCTTTCAATTATACTTTGCTTAATTGATGAGAGGTTAAAAGAATTGTAGCAATTAGAGCTCTCAGGAACATTTCTATAGAGAAGGAAACTTAAATTAAGTCACATAGGTATTAAGTACAAGAGCTGGGATTTGAAAACAGATCTTCTGGGTCCAAATCCAGTGCTCTCACTTTATGCAAATATATAGTCTCTTCAACATGAAGCAGTGAGTATTGTACCTGGAGTCAAGAAGACTTGACCTCAGACAATTTCTAGCTATGTGATCCTGAGCAAGTCAGTCACCTCAATCTGCCTCAATCTCACCTTTCTCCTAGGATTGTTATAAGGATAGAATGAGACCATATTTGTAAAACACTTTGTAAACCTGTAAAACAATATATAAATGCCAGCTATTTTTCTCAAAGCACTAATCAGAATCTATTTAGATTGAATTCATTTACTGCCATCACAATCTTGCACTTCTAATGACCTGACACTATGCATCCCTTCTTCTCAATATTCCCCATCATGGATCAAGTATTAAACATAATCATAGAATCAGAAATGCCTGGAGGATGGAAAGATGGTGAACATGAGCAGTCAGGCTGAAAGTTAAGAGATTCTGCTGATTATAGCATGTTTCTTCCCTCATACATATTACATAGCAGCTTAACCAGAGAATTTGCCATTTCCTATACAGTCTACACTGCTCTTTAGCATTCCTGCCTGGGTTTCACACTGTCTCTGGGGTCTAAGATGAAATCCTTTTTCCTTTGGTCTGCTTAGCTCCCATCCAGTGTTCAGCCCCTCACATGTAGAGAGGCTCATTTGTATTTCCCCCCCCCACATGTAGAGAGTCTCTTTATTTGGGTTGCCCCCACTATTTCTGTTCTGTCCCTTCTCTTAGTACCTTTAATTTTTCAGTAGAGTATAAGTTCTGGGAGGGCAGGCACTATTTTATATTTCTCTATACAATCCCATTGCCTACTATGGTACCTTGCAGATAAATAGACATCAGTAAAAATTTATTAAGTTCCTATTATGTGCCATTCTCTGTATTAAGTACTAGGGACAGAAAAAGAGGCAAAGGACAGTCCCCTCAAGGAGCTTACAGTCTAATGAGGGAGACAAGAGGGAAACAAATATACACAAAGCAATTTGTAAATACAAATAGAAAATAATTAGTAGTGAAAAGGCATTAAAATAGATGATAGATGAAGAGACAGATAGATAGATATCTAAACAGCTGATTAAGTAGATGGACAGATAGACCGAAAAGCATTTATTAAGTATTTACTATGTGCTAGATATTGTACTAAGCTTTGGGAAGACAAAAAGTAGAAAAATGGTTCTTGCCCTCAAGAAACTTACTTCTAATGGGGGAAGACAACACATAAAGGGGAACTAAAAAGGACATGTTGTGGGGGAAGGGGAGGATTCTGGAATATCCAAGTATAGTAGAGACCTGGAATTGAGAAAAATAGTAGAAACTTAAATTTGTTGAATTGAAAGGAATCTAATCTTTGTATCAGTTCCCCAGTGCTGACCTTTGTGCATAGTATATACTAGGTAACTACTAAGTGCTTGTTGAATTAAAATTAATAAATGAGAAACATCTCTTTTTTTTCCTCTTGACATGACCTCTTCATTCTAAATCTTTTCTTGGAATCTGTTTTAAAATCTATGAATTATTAACATGTATCTCTGATGCACTGAGGTTCTGACCTAAATATACTCAAGCTCAGAAACTTGGTAAGCTGAGTTCACACTAGAGTGTGGGGGTGGATTTATGTAAAGACACAGGATGCCTTGACCTGGATGGGGATCCTAGGAAAGAAGGGAAGAGGAAGCCCCTAGGCTTCCCTTCTTGCTTTGCTTTTCTGGCTCAAGGCACCCAAGCCCATTTTTTCTTGCTCCTCATTGTTCTGCATCAGAATTTCCTCCCCTCTTTCCTCTATAAGGGTGTTCTTAGGCAAAGCTGTTCCTCCTCCCTCAGTGTCTTGGGCTTCCTTCTCCAGTGAGCTCCTCATTAGAATTATTTTACTGGAAATCTTTTTATTCCCTTACAGCAGGATTTCAGGAACCCAGAGATATTTGTGGGAGGTACTTTTTTGAATGGAGAGGAGGTACATCAGTGGTAACCCAGGGCCTCTGAAACCACACTACTAATATCATAGTCTGCTTTATTTGTGGGGATCTACTGTCTACTATCCACTCACTTCTATGAACAAGTGTTTCTAATCTAAGTCTTAGCCTAGGGTTAGGCTAAAGCCACAGTATGCATTGCACTGATGTTCTCCAAAGCCAAAGGACTTCCCTTCCCTATTCAGGAACCATTCATAGCAATTTTGACACCCAGGGCATGAATTGTTCACCTTCTGCTCAACTTTGTAACTTATTATTTGAAAAGAATACCAGAAGAAATTTAGGCAAATTCAGTTAAGCAAGGTTGAGAATTAGTTACTATAGTGTCTGTTGCTGAAAGCAGTGTTAATTTTTTTTTTTGTATACTCTAAATTTCAATTTCTTGGGGGGGGGGGAACTCCAGCTACCCCACCCTAGTTACAGATCAGTCTCTAATCCCCCACCCCCAATATGTTCCTTCTAAGTGAATGATATTTAATTATCCGTTGACAAATAGAATCAAATTTTTGTGTTCTGGAAACAAGCCCTTTCTCTTCTATATTAGGTATGGTTTTGTGGAAAGAACATTGAGCCCTGAGTTTGAGGCCTGGCTTCAGTTTTTTGACCTGTGAAAGTTGATTTATCTTTCCAAGTCTCAGTTTCCTTATCTGTTCTGTACTTCTCAAGACAATTATGGGGATAAAAATGCAGGTTCACCTCTAAGGTTCAGGTTGGGGCAACTCATTCTCCCTTCTGGGGAGGAACATTTTTCCCAGCACCCTTCAATGGTTGAGCTCATGGAGCTCAGGCTAAGGCTTTCCAGAAGGAAAACAAGGTCAGGTTCTGGTCAGAACCTCAGGGAGAGCATCAGGGGCACAGAGTGATTTAGCCTAGAGTGGAGTCATTCACCAGGGTTATCGGTTGCTCTGCAAAGGCAAGAGACAGCTCCTTATTGGAAATGCAATTGAGTGCTAGAAGACCAAAAAAGTTTGAGGACCACTTGCATGTCTAGTTTTCCCTTTTTAGTGTTTTGATGGACAGATATACCTAGAGACACCTAGGGACAATAGTGAATATCCTGAACACAGATCCTTGTGATCATGTTCACTAGACTACTCCCATAATGATAATGACAATAATAGCTTAAATTTACACATCATTTTATGAATATCTTGTTTAATCTTCACAACAAGACTGCAAGGTAGGTACTCTTATTATACCATTTTATATTTGAGGAAACTGAGACAGAGATGAAGTGACCTGCCCAGGATGACACAGATGGTAAATCTCTGAGGCTGTATTTGAACTCAGGTTTTCCTGACCCTAAACCTAGAACCTATCACCTACCTGCTGCTGTAAGCATTGACTGGACTCCATTTCCACATTCTCTCAGAAAGTCACTAAGTTGGGAGATCCAAGAAATAAACCTGCTCCCTTCTCCAGGGTTTCCTTTGTGGTGGGGAGCAATCATCTCTAATACTTAATTCTGTCAATAATTCTTCTATCCCAGCATTTCTTATTCATGTAGTTCTAGATTCTCTTTGGGATTGAATCCAGGGAGGAGAGAAATTTTGCAAGGAGCAAACCTGTAAGGGAAACCAATGCCTCAACATGTCCTCGATTTCTAGCTTGTCTTCCTAAAGACTTCAGAATCTTTGAATGAGATCTGACCTCCCTTTTGGTTGAGTGAAAGCTAAGATTACTCCATCTAATGAGATAATTTATTCTAATGGTTTTTTCTTTTCTTTTTTTTTCTTTTTGTAAACTCTAATTTATAGAACATCTCTAATTTCTGTTTGCTTTCTGCTTGAATAAATGGGTTTACTATCTATTTATTATTTTTAATGGTCTTTTGTATAATTAGAATTTAGTGGGAAGTAGTCCAATCTGCAGTTTTAAGTTTGTATGACCTTCCCTCCCCTTTATAGGACAGTAATTAGGGAAGTTAGTGACTGCTGTGTTTGAGTCTAAAGAGAGGCATGTCCCAGACTAGTAAGATTTAGAGGGGTCAAACAGATACCTTTCTAAACTGGTACCCTTCTCTGGTTGTAATGATGTAAAGATGTATTATATGGAAGGGTGAAATTTGTAAGTTGACTGTTATATTATTATTTATTGACCGATGACTGAATAGAATGATAAAAATTAGTTTAATACTTCAAAGGAATCACAAAAGAGTCTGCATAATACAATGAAAAGGACATAGTACCTGTAGAAGGACCTATACATACCAAGATATTCATAATAAAAAATTCTTTTTGTAGTAGCCAAAAATTGAACCAGAGGGAAGACTAAACAAATTATAGTATAAGGACATAATAGAATATTCTTGTGCCATAAAAATGACAAAATATACAGGTTCTGCATAAATGAGGAACACTTCTATGAAATGATACAGAGGGAAGTGAGCAGAATTAGGAGAATAATAATATTTTCCCATGTCATGTGACATCATGCATATGCTCTGATATATCTCACAATGGTACACATGGTATGCTGTCAGCCAAGCAATAGCATGCCAAATAACACATATCATGCTTTGACACACACGGCAGGAAATGGGATGGTGTTATTGCATGTATCACTCAATGATTCCCCCTTGTCATATCACATACATCCTGCATTTGTCACCTAATGTTGTTCAATTCTTTGCCACCACAAAAAGAGCTGATACAAACATTTTTGCACATGTTGGTCCTTCTTACTCTTTTATGATTTCCTTGGGATACAAACCCAGTAGTAGCACTGTTGGATCAAAGGGTGTAAGACCGTATCATCATGTCACACATTGTAGTGTGGGATACACTATGCCATGTCATATATATATTGTACCCTACCACAATGTTGTGCCATACATGTCATACATATATCACATAGTGGAACTGGGGGAGTAGGGGCTCCCTAAAATTGAGGTAAAACAATTGTTGGGATCTTGAGTCAATGACAGAGACCATACACCTTGTCAACAGCCTAAGGGTACTGCCAAATATATTAAGGGAGAGGTGAAATGTAAAACCCCTGGTTTTTAGGTAATTGGGGTCAGAGTAGTGGTTTTTTTTTTTTGCTAAAGGAATTGGAGTTAAATGACTTGCTTAGGGTCACACAGAGCTAGGAAGTGTTAAATGTCTGAGGCCAGATTTGAACTCAGGTTCTCCTGACTTCAGGGCTGATGCTCTATCTATTGCACCACCTAGTTGCCCCAAGTAGTCACTTTTATACCAGTAAATTGGGGGTTTTCCCTAACTCCACACTCCCTTGATATAAAGGCTAAATGATATCTCAATATGGCTAGATTTAAGAATTGAGAGTTTCCACCATGATAGAGTCAAGAATAAAAAGCTAATGAAAATATTTAGAATTTAGGAGTTAAAGGAACAACAAGATCTTTGTAGAAACTGCATCTATCCAAACCCAGTCAAATCCTTATTCCTGAATATATACAGACTCTGACTAAACTTCCCAAGTGCTCATAGGAAACAAGGTTTAGAATACTAGATAGGAAACAAACAAGGTTTGGAATACTAGATATCTAGTAAATTTCTTCTAACCTATGATTTTAGGGCTGTGTTCTCTTGACAACTGTGAATGGAAAAGGGAAATACTTATTTTGGTAATTTAGATCAAAGCTCCAGCCTTCCCAAATTCCCTCAACCCTATGAAACAAAATATACCATTGAAGGGGGATAATGAAAGATTATTTAACCTGAGTGATCAATTCTGACTGACTACAGGAGGAAAAGGGTTAGAATAATTCCTCAATTCCCTTCTTCACTTTACCTGTGTAGTTAAGCTCTATATCTCTACAACTTCAGATGAAATCTTAAACTGATATCATCATCATCATAATCTTCATATTAACTCAGATGGCTATAGCACAATATTTTTTCTGGTTATACATGTACATTCATTTTCAAACACACTTTTTATAAATCATATTGGGAGTGAAAAATCAGAACAAAGGGGAAAAACCATGAGAGGAAAAAAAAACAGAAGAAAAAGAAAAAAAAAAGTGAACATAGCATGTGTTGATTCATATTCAGTGTCCATAGTTCTCTCTCTGGATGCAGATGGCATTTTCCATCCAAAGTTTATTGAGACTGCCTTAGATTATTGAACCACTGAGAAGAACCAAGTGCTCTATAGTTGATCATCGAACAATCTTGCTATTACAGTATACAATATAGTCCTGGTTTTGCTTGTTTCATTCAATATCAAATCTTTCATCCAAATCTTTTCAGGCCTTTCTAATATCAGCTTGTTCATCATTTTTTATAGAACCATAATATTCTATTACTTTCATATACCATAACTTATTCAGCTATTCCCCATTTATAGGCATCTACTCATTTTCCAATTCTTTGCCACCACAAAAAGAGCTGTTGCAAAAATTTTTGCACATGTGGATCCTTTCCCCTCTTTTATGATTTCCTTGGGATACCGACCCAGTAGTAGAACTGCTGGATCAAAGGGTATGTACAGTTTGATAGCCCTTTGGGCATAGTTTCAAATTGCTCTCCAGATTAATTGGATCATTTCACAACTCCATCAACAATGTACTAGTGTCCCAGCTTTCCGAATCCCCTTCAACATTTATTATTATCTTTTTCTGTCATTTTAGCCAATCTGATTGGTATGATGTGGTAACTCAGAGTTGTTTTAATTTGCATTTCTCTAATCAATAGTGATTTAAAGAATTTTAAAAAATATGGCTATAGATGGCTTTAATTTTTTCATCTGAAAATTTCTATTCATATCCTTTGACCATTTATCAATTGGGAAATGACTTGTATTCTTATAAATTTGACACAGTTCTTTATATATTTTAGAAATGAGACCTTTATCAGAAACTCTGGCTATAAAAATCCCCCTCCCCCTCCCCTTTGTGTTTCCCTTTTAATCTTGTCTGTATTGGTTTTGTTTGTGGAATAGCTTTTTAATTTAATGAAATCAAAGCTATTTATTTGCATTTCATAATGTTCTCTAATTTTTCTTTGATCATAAATTTCTCCCTTCTCCAATGATCTGATAGGTAAATTATCCCTTGCTCTCCTAATTTGCTTATAGTATCACTCTTTTTGCCCAAATCATGTACCCATTTTGATCTTATTTTGGTATGAAGTGTGAGATGTAGATCCATGCAGAGTTTCTGACATTTTTTTCTCCTAGCAGTTTTTGTGAAATAGTGAGTTCTTATTTCAGAAGCTAGAGTTTGGGGATTTATCAAATAACTAGATTACTATAGTCATTGATTATTGTGTCATGTGTATCTAACATATTCCACTGATCCACCACTCTATTTCTTAGTTAATACAAAACATTTTTGATGACTCCTATTTAAAATAGAGTTTAGATCTGGTACTGCTAGACCATCACCTTTTATATTTTTTTCATTAATTCCTTTGACATTCTTGAGCTTTTGTTCTTTCAAATGAATTTTGTTATTATTTTTTCTACCTGTATAAAATAATTTTTTTGACAGTTTTATTGAAATGGCACTTAACAAGTAGATCAATTTAGGTAGAATTGTCATTTTTATTATATTAGCTTGGCCTACCCAGGAGCAATTGATATTTTTCCAATTGTTTAGATCTGATTTTATTTGCATGAAAAGTGTTTTGTAATTGTGTTCATACAGTTCCTAGGTTTGGCTTGGCAGGTAGACACCCACATATTTTATTTTGTCTACAGTTATTTTAAATGGAATTTCTCTATCTCTTGCTGTTGGTCTTTGTTAGTAATATATAGAAATGCTGATGATTTGTATGGGCTTATTTTATATCTTGCAACTTTGCTAAAGCTTTTAATTGTTTCAAGTAGGTTTTTGGATGATTCTCTAGGGTTCTCTAAGTATACCATCATATCATCTGCAAAGAATAATAGTTTTACCTCCTCATTGCCTATTCTAATTCCCTTAATTTATTTTTCTTCTCTTATTACTAAAGCCAACATTTCTAGTACAATACTGGGTAATAGTGGTGATCCCTACAGAACTTTAACACAAAATGCTTTCTATACAGCAACCCTGTAAAGAAGGGAAGAAGGTACAGGTATTATTGTCTTCATGCTCCAGATGAGAAAACAAGCTTAGAGAAGGAGAATAAGTTACTTAGCATAGGTTCCAAGGGCAATACTAAAAATCATTTTGTCAAACCTTTTCATTTTTTGAAATTTAAAATTTTTAAAAATTTAAAGATTATTTTTATCACTTTAATTTCTGGATATATCTCTCCCCCAATAAGCCATCCCTTGTAACAGTGAATTAAAAAAAAAAGGAGGAGGGGATAGATCAGTAGTACTTACCAAATTCAAGATCAACCAAATCTAATACAATCTACAGTGTTAGTGTTCTGCATTCATAGTCCCTCTTCTCCAACCCATCACCTGTACAAAAAAGAGAGATATATTTTTTTATCTTTAACTCTGTCATTTATGAATAAAAAAAACTGAAGCTGAGAGAATTAAGTGACTTATTCAATGCCAGTCATAAAGTCATAAGTTTTGGATTCAAAATCAGGTCTTTGAATTCATGGTCCAGTAGTCTTTCAATACTTGAATTCCTAGAGTGAGTATAAATAGTAATTGTTTCTTTTCTGACTAGGAACTCTGAGAGTCTTCCCACTAGATTTGATTGGTTGATCCTTTTTTGAAGGTAAAGTAGGGCCATCTTTTGCCTCAGTACTTACCTAGTCTTTAATTATTGACAACTTGAGACCTGGGAAAACCTTAGCTTAAAAAGGCCAAGATTTCCCATTGCCTCTCAGAGTCATCCTGAGCAGTCACCAGTACTTCTG
>JAJPUD010030654.1:0-13038 GCA_023553655.1 Myrmecobius fasciatus | reverse complement strand
GTGTCAGAAGGCAGGAGGATAGAAGAACGTGACAAAGAAAAAAAAAAATAGGGACCCTCTGAACAATGAGATTCTTCCCATAGAAGAATTCCTCTAAGGAGGAAGTTTCTTGTGTTGAGAAATTATATTGCAGAATCACAGGTGTCATCAATGGATAAATCTCAGTAGCAAAAGGAGGGATATGAGGATGATAAGGAGTGCTGAAATGGGTAGTGACATACAACAGAGTTCTCCAAGCCTATATCTGGAACATGACACAGCTTCCTAAGAGATGTCAAACTGGACAACTACTACCCAATTCTGATGTGATTCATGGGGAACACATGACATGTGGGTCCTGGAAAGTATGATTAAAAATTTATGATATTCAGTCAAAAATTTGAGGATCTTGCAAGCACAAATGTGTAATACATAATGCACATTTATAACTAACTTAGGTATGCTAACCAGTATAATGGATTTGCTAGTTAGACTTATACTCCTAAATGCATACAATCCAACTTTATTAACCGGAATATGCAAATAATATCCTTCTCTAAGAATAAAACACCAACCTGAATCTTAGAAATGCTGATAAATTTCTTTCAGACCAGTTTCCCTGTCCACTGACTGAAGACCATGTGTCTCCCTCCAAAGTGGTCATCTGACAAGTCTCTGTCAATCAGCTGTGTCCTCAAGAGAAAATAGACAGTTGAGGGAAAATAGTAACCAGTCCCAGTTATAGGATATAGCTGATAGTCGGGTCTATCCTTGGATTTCTTATAATTCTAGCTGTGGGTTCCTAAACTGTTTACCACATAATTTGATTAGTGGTCATTTACATGGACTATTGATAAAATTATACTATTTTTCTATTGTGGTCTGTCCTATAGGTAGGTCCATATATGCTTATCAGTTGTTTTAAAACACATGTTTACTACATCATACCACATAAGTGCTTATCTTATTATTGAAAAATAACTTACAGAAAAGCAACTTACTCAAAATAGCTCAATTTTAAAATGGAGGCTTAAAACAAAATGGAATCAGTTATATTAAGAAACTGAAGTGGGGTAGCTAGGTGGAGCATCGAATAGAGAACTGGTCCTTGAGTCAGGAGGACCTGAGTTCAAACTTGGCCTCAGATACTTAATGCTTGTTTAAACCCAACTATCTGGCAAAAAACCAAAAAAACCCCAAACAGTCCCTCCCTCAAAAAACCCTAAGAAACTTAAGTGATTCATGGGGAACACATGATTCTTCCTTTCTCATTAAAGTATTTAAACTCCTCCTCATAAGGTAGTTTTTATGTTACTACTGACTAAAATCAAGGGATTTAGAAAAGAAACGTAGATTTGAGAGTATACAGCTGGCTAAGGAGATGGTTTCTGAGAACATGATTTGAATGTGGCATTGGCAATAGCTTGGGCATGGGGCTGGGAGTAGTAAGAGATAGTGATCTGAGTCTAGATATGAGCCAGAGGAATTGGGAGGATGGTATTGCCCTCCATATTAACAGGAAAATTAGGAGGAGGGGAGGGTTTAAGAGGAAAGAACATGAGTTCTGTTTTGGTAATGCTGAGTTTAAGATGCCTACTGGACTTTTGGTTTGAGATACCTGAAAGGCAGTTGGAGATGTAAGATTGGAGGTCAGCAGAAAGACTGGGACAGGAAAAGTATATTTAAGAATCATCAGCATAGAGAAAATAATTTAATCCATGGGAACTGATGACATCATCAAGTGAAGTAGTATAGAAGATAAAAGAGTCCAGGATAGAAACCTGAGGGATACCTATAATTAGAAGGCATGATCTGGAGGAGGATCTAGTAAAGGAGACAGAAAAAAAGTAGTCATATGGATAAGAGGAAAACCAAAAGTAAAGTGAGAGAGACAGAGACAGAGAGACAAAAAGGGAGAGGAGAGAGGAGGGAAGGAGAGAGAGAAAGAAAAATGAAGGGGAGGAAGGGAAGGAGATAGGGAGATGGGGAGATAGGGAGGGAGACAGACAGAGACAGAAAGGAGATAGAAACAGAGACACACACATAGTGAGAGAGAGAGACAGAGAGAGAGAGAGAGAAAGAGGAGTGAGAGAAAGAATATCTTGTCAAAGGTTGGACAATGGCCAGTGGGCAATTGCAAAGGGCAGCTTTTCTCCATTCCTACTGTCTTCAACCCCATGGGCATACTAAAGCTTTGGAATCCAATAAATATCATCTAAGCCTCTCAGGGTTCAAAATCATATAGAATTTTAGACAAAGAGCTTAATAGAAGATTGGCCTTTCACCCATAGAGCAATGCTGTGGAGTAGTCTGGACCACTGAAATCAAGGTATTTTCCAGCTGCCTAATAAATGAGGGACAGGGAACTAGGAAACAACTCTTACTGAGCCACATGACGCATTTGGGGAAGGTAATGCTCAGTCTCTGAGTCAATTAAGCCTCAGTATATATGCATCTTAGGGGTTGGGGCTGTACTGGTCAAACCGGTTTTTGCTGGCTCACATATTTATTCTGTATGTTTTTATACATTTGGGAGATAGCATAATATAGTGTCTGGAGAGCTGGCCTTTAACCATCAAAGTTCTTAGTTCAAGTCCTCTGTTACATACTAGCCAGGCAATCTGGGACAAGGCCTGGCACATTGTAGGCACTCAAAAAATGCTTGCTGATTGATTGTGTCCAGAATGATGGAAGTGGTCAGGCCACATCTGGAGTGTGATATCAATCCTTGAGTTCCTGATTTTATGAGCTTACTTTGAAAAATCTGGAGAATATGCAGAAAAGAGTGACCAGGATGTTGAGGGGACTAGATATTTATACATGTATATTTATATACTGGTGAACATAAAACTTGAGAAAGAGACCCAATAATTGCATTATTGTATGAAGGCTATCCTGAGAAAGAGGGATTACACTTGTTATGCTTTGCCTCAGGTAGAAGCCTGAGGAAGGCAGCAATAGGCTTTGAAGTAAGGAAATACTCCCTAACAACCAGAGCTGTACAAGAGTGACATGGTCTGCTGTGGGATGGAGTTAAGTCCCTGCTTTGCTAACAGGTTTCTCAAGTGGAGACTGGATGACTATTTTTGGGCAGTTCATAAAGAATACTCTTGTTCCGGCACAGTCTGGAATAGTTGGCCTTTGGAAGCTCTTCTAACTCTGAGATTTCATGATCAAATGAATTTAGAGCTGGAAGGAATCTTAGAGTTCATTGAGTCTAGTAGCCCTTCCATTTAATGATGAGGAAAATGAAGATCAGAATTTAAGTAACCATCCCTAGTGATAAGTATTAATGCCAGGATAATTACAGCTTCATTTCTGATAGTAGAGCTGAGATTTGAACCTTATTTTTTAATTCAAATTCCTGTGCTCTTTTGAGCCATGAACTGAAGATTTTTATCTTCCTGTTATTTCTTAGTTTTGCATTAAAACAGATCTACCCCTCCCCTTAAATTCCTATATTTGCTAAAGAAATAACCATCTTCTACCTTTAGTGTTTCCTTTCCTCTGGCTTCTAGTTATTCATCTGGATTAGTATGTTATTCCAGTATTGATTCTGTTGTCAGGGACACACCTAACTTTGCTGTGCCAAGAGGGGCCTGAGTGAAAAGATCCTGACTTAGATAGATTCCTGGCACTGGGAGTAATTGCAAGGAAGTGTTTTAACTTTTTCCTTTGGGAAAATTTCCACTGAAAGCTGGTGCTGTTTGCTTTAAACTCTATCAATAGGGTCCTTGAAAGTCAAATAGGTTTTTAGATCACAGGATCATAGAAATAGTGTTGAAAGATGAGGGAGCTTCAAAAATTATAGGATCAGAAATGTAGAGTTGGAAGGGATCTCAGGGTCCATCTAATCCAATCCTCTCATTTTTGTAGATGAAGAAACTAAGACCCGGCAAAATGAAATGATGTTTTCAGTCATATAGGTAATAAAGGACAAAGCTGAGTTTTTAACCCATATTCTCTGTCTCAAGTCCGTGTTCTTTCCACATGATATATGCTGCATATGAATGAAAAATGAACTTCATAGAATGTCAGAACTAAAAATGGATAATGGCTTCATTTTACAGATGGGGAAACTGAGGCTCAGGGAGATTTTTTTTTTGTTCCAAATCACACAATTAATTGCAGTCAGAATTTGTCTTCTTATTCCAAAATCTAGTATTCTTTCAATTATACTTTGCTTAATTGATGAGAGGTTAAAAGAATTGTAGCAATTAGAGCTCTCAGGAACATTTCTATAGAGAAGGAAACTTAAATTAAGTCACATAGGTATTAAGTACAAGAGCTGGGATTTGAAAACAGATCTTCTGGGTCCAAATCCAGTGCTCTCACTTTATGCAAATATATAGTCTCTTCAACATGAAGCAGTGAGTATTGTACCTGGAGTCAAGAAGACTTGACCTCAGACAATTTCTAGCTATGTGATCCTGAGCAAGTCAGTCACCTCAATCTGCCTCAATCTCACCTTTCTCCTAGGATTGTTATAAGGATAGAATGAGACCATATTTGTAAAACACTTTGTAAACCTGTAAAACAATATATAAATGCCAGCTATTTTTCTCAAAGCACTAATCAGAATCTATTTAGATTGAATTCATTTACTGCCATCACAATCTTGCACTTCTAATGACCTGACACTATGCATCCCTTCTTCTCAATATTCCCCATCATGGATCAAGTATTAAACATAATCATAGAATCAGAAATGCCTGGAGGATGGAAAGATGGTGAACATGAGCAGTCAGGCTGAAAGTTAAGAGATTCTGCTGATTATAGCATGTTTCTTCCCTCATACATATTACATAGCAGCTTAACCAGAGAATTTGCCATTTCCTATACAGTCTACACTGCTCTTTAGCATTCCTGCCTGGGTTTCACACTGTCTCTGGGGTCTAAGATGAAATCCTTTTTCCTTTGGTCTGCTTAGCTCCCATCCAGTGTTCAGCCCCTCACATGTAGAGAGGCTCATTTGTATTTCCCCCCCCCCACATGTAGAGAGTCTCTTTATTTGGGTTGCCCCCACTATTTCTGTTCTGTCCCTTCTCTTAGTACCTTTAATTTTTCAGTAGAGTATAAGTTCTGGGAGGGCAGGCACTATTTTATATTTCTCTATACAATCCCATTGCCTACTATGGTACCTTGCAGATAAATAGACATCAGTAAAAATTTATTAAGTTCCTATTATGTGCCATTCTCTGTATTAAGTACTAGGGACAGAAAAAGAGGCAAAGGACAGTCCCCTCAAGGAGCTTACAGTCTAATGAGGGAGACAAGAGGGAAACAAATATACACAAAGCAATTTGTAAATACAAATAGAAAATAATTAGTAGTGAAAAGGCATTAAAATAGATGATAGATGAAGAGACAGATAGATAGATATCTAAACAGCTGATTAAGTAGATGGACAGATAGACCGAAAAGCATTTATTAAGTATTTACTATGTGCTAGATATTGTACTAAGCTTTGGGAAGACAAAAAGTAGAAAAATGGTTCTTGCCCTCAAGAAACTTACTTCTAATGGGGGAAGACAACACATAAAGGGGAACTAAAAAGGACATGTTGTGGGGGAAGGGGAGGATTCTGGAATATCCAAGTATAGTAGAGACCTGGAATTGAGAAAAATAGTAGAAACTTAAATTTGTTGAATTGAAAGGAATCTAATCTTTGTATCAGTTCCCCAGTGCTGACCTTTGTGCATAGTATATACTAGGTAACTACTAAGTGCTTGTTGAATTAAAATTAATAAATGAGAAACATCTCTTTTTTTTCCTCTTGACATGACCTCTTCATTCTAAATCTTTTCTTGGAATCTGTTTTAAAATCTATGAATTATTAACATGTATCTCTGATGCACTGAGGTTCTGACCTAAATATACTCAAGCTCAGAAACTTGGTAAGCTGAGTTCACACTAGAGTGTGGGGGTGGATTTATGTAAAGACACAGGATGCCTTGACCTGGATGGGGATCCTAGGAAAGAAGGGAAGAGGAAGCCCCTAGGCTTCCCTTCTTGCTTTGCTTTTCTGGCTCAAGGCACCCAAGCCCATTTTTTCTTGCTCCTCATTGTTCTGCATCAGAATTTCCTCCCCTCTTTCCTCTATAAGGGTGTTCTTAGGCAAAGCTGTTCCTCCTCCCTCAGTGTCTTGGGCTTCCTTCTCCAGTGAGCTCCTCATTAGAATTATTTTACTGGAAATCTTTTTATTCCCTTACAGCAGGATTTCAGGAACCCAGAGATATTTGTGGGAGGTACTTTTTTGAATGGAGAGGAGGTACATCAGTGGTAACCCAGGGCCTCTGAAACCACACTACTAATATCATAGTCTGCTTTATTTGTGGGGATCTACTGTCTACTATCCACTCACTTCTATGAACAAGTGTTTCTAATCTAAGTCTTAGCCTAGGGTTAGGCTAAAGCCACAGTATGCATTGCACTGATGTTCTCCAAAGCCAAAGGACTTCCCTTCCCTATTCAGGAACCATTCATAGCAATTTTGACACCCAGGGCATGAATTGTTCACCTTCTGCTCAACTTTGTAACTTATTATTTGAAAAGAATACCAGAAGAAATTTAGGCAAATTCAGTTAAGCAAGGTTGAGAATTAGTTACTATAGTGTCTGTTGCTGAAAGCAGTGTTAATTTTTTTTTTTGTATACTCTAAATTTCAATTTCTTGGGGGGGGGGGAACTCCAGCTACCCCACCCTAGTTACAGATCAGTCTCTAATCCCCCACCCCCAATATGTTCCTTCTAAGTGAATGATATTTAATTATCCGTTGACAAATAGAATCAAATTTTTGTGTTCTGGAAACAAGCCCTTTCTCTTCTATATTAGGTATGGTTTTGTGGAAAGAACATTGAGCCCTGAGTTTGAGGCCTGGCTTCAGTTTTTTGACCTGTGAAAGTTGATTTATCTTTCCAAGTCTCAGTTTCCTTATCTGTTCTGTACTTCTCAAGACAATTATGGGGATAAAAATGCAGGTTCACCTCTAAGGTTCAGGTTGGGGCAACTCATTCTCCCTTCTGGGGAGGAACATTTTTCCCAGCACCCTTCAATGGTTGAGCTCATGGAGCTCAGGCTAAGGCTTTCCAGAAGGAAAACAAGGTCAGGTTCTGGTCAGAACCTCAGGGAGAGCATCAGGGGCACAGAGTGATTTAGCCTAGAGTGGAGTCATTCACCAGGGTTATCGGTTGCTCTGCAAAGGCAAGAGACAGCTCCTTATTGGAAATGCAATTGAGTGCTAGAAGACCAAAAAAGTTTGAGGACCACTTGCATGTCTAGTTTTCCCTTTTTAGTGTTTTGATGGACAGATATACCTAGAGACACCTAGGGACAATAGTGAATATCCTGAACACAGATCCTTGTGATCATGTTCACTAGACTACTCCCATAATGATAATGACAATAATAGCTTAAATTTACACATCATTTTATGAATATCTTGTTTAATCTTCACAACAAGACTGCAAGGTAGGTACTCTTATTATACCATTTTATATTTGAGGAAACTGAGACAGAGATGAAGTGACCTGCCCAGGATGACACAGATGGTAAATCTCTGAGGCTGTATTTGAACTCAGGTTTTCCTGACCCTAAACCTAGAACCTATCACCTACCTGCTGCTGTAAGCATTGACTGGACTCCATTTCCACATTCTCTCAGAAAGTCACTAAGTTGGGAGATCCAAGAAATAAACCTGCTCCCTTCTCCAGGGTTTCCTTTGTGGTGGGGAGCAATCATCTCTAATACTTAATTCTGTCAATAATTCTTCTATCCCAGCATTTCTTATTCATGTAGTTCTAGATTCTCTTTGGGATTGAATCCAGGGAGGAGAGAAATTTTGCAAGGAGCAAACCTGTAAGGGAAACCAATGCCTCAACATGTCCTCGATTTCTAGCTTGTCTTCCTAAAGACTTCAGAATCTTTGAATGAGATCTGACCTCCCTTTTGGTTGAGTGAAAGCTAAGATTACTCCATCTAATGAGATAATTTATTCTAATGGTTTTTTCTTTTCTTTTTTTTTCTTTTTGTAAACTCTAATTTATAGAACATCTCTAATTTCTGTTTGCTTTCTGCTTGAATAAATGGGTTTACTATCTATTTATTATTTTTAATGGTCTTTTGTATAATTAGAATTTAGTGGGAAGTAGTCCAATCTGCAGTTTTAAGTTTGTATGACCTTCCCTCCCCTTTATAGGACAGTAATTAGGGAAGTTAGTGACTGCTGTGTTTGAGTCTAAAGAGAGGCATGTCCCAGACTAGTAAGATTTAGAGGGGTCAAACAGATACCTTTCTAAACTGGTACCCTTCTCTGGTTGTAATGATGTAAAGATGTATTATATGGAAGGGTGAAATTTGTAAGTTGACTGTTATATTATTATTTATTGACCGATGACTGAATAGAATGATAAAAATTAGTTTAATACTTCAAAGGAATCACAAAAGAGTCTGCATAATACAATGAAAAGGACATAGTACCTGTAGAAGGACCTATACATACCAAGATATTCATAATAAAAAATTCTTTTTGTAGTAGCCAAAAATTGAACCAGAGGGAAGACTAAACAAATTATAGTATAAGGACATAATAGAATATTCTTGTGCCATAAAAATGACAAAATATACAGGTTCTGCATAAATGAGGAACACTTCTATGAAATGATACAGAGGGAAGTGAGCAGAATTAGGAGAATAATAATATTTTCCCATGTCATGTGACATCATGCATATGCTCTGATATATCTCACAATGGTACACATGGTATGCTGTCAGCCAAGCAATAGCATGCCAAATAACACATATCATGCTTTGACACACACGGCAGGAAATGGGATGGTGTTATTGCATGTATCACTCAATGATTCCCCCTTGTCATATCACATACATCCTGCATTTGTCACCTAATGTTGTTCAATTCTTTGCCACCACAAAAAGAGCTGATACAAACATTTTTGCACATGTTGGTCCTTCTTACTCTTTTATGATTTCCTTGGGATACAAACCCAGTAGTAGCACTGTTGGATCAAAGGGTGTAAGACCGTATCATCATGTCACACATTGTAGTGTGGGATACACTATGCCATGTCATATATATATTGTACCCTACCACAATGTTGTGCCATACATGTCATACATATATCACATAGTGGAACTGGGGGAGTAGGGGCTCCCTAAAATTGAGGTAAAACAATTGTTGGGATCTTGAGTCAATGACAGAGACCATACACCTTGTCAACAGCCTAAGGGTACTGCCAAATATATTAAGGGAGAGGTGAAATGTAAAACCCCTGGTTTTTAGGTAATTGGGGTCAGAGTAGTGGTTTTTTTTTTTTGCTAAAGGAATTGGAGTTAAATGACTTGCTTAGGGTCACACAGAGCTAGGAAGTGTTAAATGTCTGAGGCCAGATTTGAACTCAGGTTCTCCTGACTTCAGGGCTGATGCTCTATCTATTGCACCACCTAGTTGCCCCAAGTAGTCACTTTTATACCAGTAAATTGGGGGTTTTCCCTAACTCCACACTCCCTTGATATAAAGGCTAAATGATATCTCAATATGGCTAGATTTAAGAATTGAGAGTTTCCACCATGATAGAGTCAAGAATAAAAAGCTAATGAAAATATTTAGAATTTAGGAGTTAAAGGAACAACAAGATCTTTGTAGAAACTGCATCTATCCAAACCCAGTCAAATCCTTATTCCTGAATATATACAGACTCTGACTAAACTTCCCAAGTGCTCATAGGAAACAAGGTTTAGAATACTAGATAGGAAACAAACAAGGTTTGGAATACTAGATATCTAGTAAATTTCTTCTAACCTATGATTTTAGGGCTGTGTTCTCTTGACAACTGTGAATGGAAAAGGGAAATACTTATTTTGGTAATTTAGATCAAAGCTCCAGCCTTCCCAAATTCCCTCAACCCTATGAAACAAAATATACCATTGAAGGGGGATAATGAAAGATTATTTAACCTGAGTGATCAATTCTGACTGACTACAGGAGGAAAAGGGTTAGAATAATTCCTCAATTCCCTTCTTCACTTTACCTGTGTAGTTAAGCTCTATATCTCTACAACTTCAGATGAAATCTTAAACTGATATCATCATCATCATAATCTTCATATTAACTCAGATGGCTATAGCACAATATTTTTTCTGGTTATACATGTACATTCATTTTCAAACACACTTTTTATAAATCATATTGGGAGTGAAAAATCAGAACAAAGGGGAAAAACCATGAGAGGAAAAAAAAACAGAAGAAAAAGAAAAAAAAAAGTGAACATAGCATGTGTTGATTCATATTCAGTGTCCATAGTTCTCTCTCTGGATGCAGATGGCATTTTCCATCCAAAGTTTATTGAGACTGCCTTAGATTATTGAACCACTGAGAAGAACCAAGTGCTCTATAGTTGATCATCGAACAATCTTGCTATTACAGTATACAATATAGTCCTGGTTTTGCTTGTTTCATTCAATATCAAATCTTTCATCCAAATCTTTTCAGGCCTTTCTAATATCAGCTTGTTCATCATTTTTTATAGAACCATAATATTCTATTACTTTCATATACCATAACTTATTCAGCTATTCCCCATTTATAGGCATCTACTCATTTTCCAATTCTTTGCCACCACAAAAAGAGCTGTTGCAAAAATTTTTGCACATGTGGATCCTTTCCCCTCTTTTATGATTTCCTTGGGATACCGACCCAGTAGTAGAACTGCTGGATCAAAGGGTATGTACAGTTTGATAGCCCTTTGGGCATAGTTTCAAATTGCTCTCCAGATTAATTGGATCATTTCACAACTCCATCAACAATGTACTAGTGTCCCAGCTTTCCGAATCCCCTTCAACATTTATTATTATCTTTTTCTGTCATTTTAGCCAATCTGATTGGTATGATGTGGTAACTCAGAGTTGTTTTAATTTGCATTTCTCTAATCAATAGTGATTTAAAGAATTTTAAAAAATATGGCTATAGATGGCTTTAATTTTTTCATCTGAAAATTTCTATTCATATCCTTTGACCATTTATCAATTGGGAAATGACTTGTATTCTTATAAATTTGACACAGTTCTTTATATATTTTAGAAATGAGACCTTTATCAGAAACTCTGGCTATAAAAATCCCCCTCCCCCTCCCCTTTGTGTTTCCCTTTTAATCTTGTCTGTATTGGTTTTGTTTGTGGAATAGCTTTTTAATTTAATGAAATCAAAGCTATTTATTTGCATTTCATAATGTTCTCTAATTTTTCTTTGATCATAAATTTCTCCCTTCTCCAATGATCTGATAGGTAAATTATCCCTTGCTCTCCTAATTTGCTTATAGTATCACTCTTTTTGCCCAAATCATGTACCCATTTTGATCTTATTTTGGTATGAAGTGTGAGATGTAGATCCATGCAGAGTTTCTGACATTTTTTTCTCCTAGCAGTTTTTGTGAAATAGTGAGTTCTTATTTCAGAAGCTAGAGTTTGGGGATTTATCAAATAACTAGATTACTATAGTCATTGATTATTGTGTCATGTGTATCTAACATATTCCACTGATCCACCACTCTATTTCTTAGTTAATACAAAACATTTTTGATGACTCCTATTTAAAATAGAGTTTAGATCTGGTACTGCTAGACCATCACCTTTTATATTTTTTTCATTAATTCCTTTGACATTCTTGAGCTTTTGTTCTTTCAAATGAATTTTGTTATTATTTTTTCTACCTGTATAAAATAATTTTTTTGACAGTTTTATTGAAATGGCACTTAACAAGTAGATCAATTTAGGTAGAATTGTCATTTTTATTATATTAGCTTGGCCTACCCAGGAGCAATTGATATTTTTCCAATTGTTTAGATCTGATTTTATTTGCATGAAAAGTGTTTTGTAATTGTGTTCATACAGTTCCTAGGTTTGGCTTGGCAGGTAGACACCCACATATTTTATTTTGTCTACAGTTATTTTAAATGGAATTTCTCTATCTCTTGCTGTTGGTCTTTGTTAGTAATATATAGAAATGCTGATGATTTGTATGGGCTTATTTTATATCTTGCAACTTTGCTAAAGCTTTTAATTGTTTCAAGTAGGTTTTTGGATGATTCTCTAGGGTTCTCTAAGTATACCATCATATCATCTGCAAAGAATAATAGTTTTACCTCCTCATTGCCTATTCTAATTCCCTTAATTTATTTTTCTTCTCTTATTACTAAAGCCAACATTTCTAGTACAATACTGGGTAATAGTGGTGATCCCTACAGAACTTTAACACAAAATGCTTTCTATACAGCAACCCTGTAAAGAAGGGAAGAAGGTACAGGTATTATTGTCTTCATGCTCCAGATGAGAAAACAAGCTTAGAGAAGGAGAATAAGTTACTTAGCATAGGTTCCAAGGGCAATACTAAAAATCATTTTGTCAAACCTTTTCATTTTTTGAAATTTAAAATTTTTAAAAATTTAAAGATTATTTTTATCACTTTAATTTCTGGATATATCTCTCCCCCAATAAGCCATCCCTTGTAACAGTGAATTAAAAAAAAAGGAGGAGGGGATAGATCAGTAGTACTTACCAAATTCAAGATCAACCAAATCTAATACAATCTACAGTGTTAGTGTTCTGCATTCATAGTCCCTCTTCTCCAACCCATCACCTGTACAAAAAAGAGAGATATATTTTTTTATCTTTAACTCTGTCATTTATGAATAAAAAAAACTGAAGCTGAGAGAATTAAGTGACTTATTCAATGCCAGTCATAAAGTCATAAGTTTTGGATTCAAAATCAGGTCTTTGAATTCATGGTCCAGTAGTCTTTCAATACTTGAATTCCTAGAGTGAGTATAAATAGTAATTGTTTCTTTTCTGACTAGGAACTCTGAGAGTCTTCCCACTAGATTTGATTGGTTGATCCTTTTTTGAAGGTAAAGTAGGGCCATCTTTTGCCTCAGTACTTACCTAGTCTTTAATTATTGACAACTTGAGACCTGGGAAAACCTTAGCTTAAAAAGGCCAAGATTTCCCATTGCCTCTCAGAGTCATCCTGAGCAGTCACCAGTACTTCTG
>JAJPUD010030653.1:0-13041 GCA_023553655.1 Myrmecobius fasciatus | reverse complement strand
TTTTTAGATCTTATTTTACCACTTTTCCCTTCTTTTCCCCAGTATGACAACCTTTCCCCCTCTAGTTTTCTTTTTCATATTATCAAAGCAATATCTAGTTAATTATACCCCCAAACTTTAAGTATTGCCATAGTAGAAATAAAGTTCTCAAGAGTCCTTTCCTTTTTACCTTTTTATGCTTCTCTTGAGTTCTGTGTTTCGAGGTCCAATTTTTTGTTCAGATCTGATCTTTTCATTAGAAATAGGTGAAATTCACCTATATCATTGAATGACCACCTTCTTCCCTGGAGGATGATGCTCATTCTTGCTGGATAAGGATTATTCCCTTCTGTAATCCAAGTTCCTTTGCCTTTTGGAATATCTGGTTCCAGGCCCTTCGATCCTTCAATGTGGAGGCTGACAGATCGTGTGTGATTCTAAATATTGATCCTCAGTATTTGAATTTGTTCTTTCTAGCTGCTGGCAGAATCTTTTCCTTGGTGCAATAGTCCTGAAATTTAGCCACGATATTACTTGGGGTTTTACATTTGGGGTCTTTTTCAGGAGGTGATTGGTGAATTCTTTCAATGGTGATTTTGCCTTCTGATTCTATAATCTCAGGGCAGTTTTCTTTCAGGATTTCCTGGAAGATAGTGTTTAGATTCTTTTTTTTCTTCATGGCTTTCAGGAAGTTCAATAATCCTTAGATTGTCTCTCCTAGATCTATTTTCCAAGTTAGTTGTTTTTCCTAGGAGATATTTCATATTTTCTTCTAATTTTTCATTTTTTTGGTTTTTGTTTGACTGATTCTTGAAGTCTTACTGAGTCATTCACTTGCATTTGTTTGATTCTTATTTTTAAGTGTTGTTTTCTTCAGTTACCTTTTTAAGTTCCTTTTGTAACTGGCCAACTGAATTTTTTTTGTTCATTGCACTCTTTTTCCACTACACTAATTTTATTTTTCAATAAATTGGTGTCTTTTTCATATCTCTTTTGAAGGGCATCATATCCTTCTTGCAACATATTGTATCCTTCTTGCACTGATTTTAATTTATTTTCCCATTTATCCCCCAACTCTTTTATGAGGTTCTTTAAACAATCTTCCAGAAACGCTTTTTGAAAAGGGGACCAGTGATGGTCCTTAATAACCTCCTCTGGGATTTTGTCTAAAGGAATCTCAGGATCTGGGATCCTCCCTTCTTTCTCTTGAGAAAAGCTGTCTATGGTGAGAGCTCTCTTTTGCTTTTTCATTTTTTTTTAGACAGCAAGAATGTCTCTTTAAGGTTCGGGGAAAAAAATAAAAAAAAAATAAAAACTTTGCCTGAAGTTCTTTGCCGTGGTGCAATTTGGCAAATTAACGTAAGGTGCTGTGCTCCAGGGGGCTAGGACTAAGTCGAATTACTCCTTAAACAAGGCAAGTATGCCACAACACATGCCCCCAATCAGGGGAATTAGAGTAAAAGAAATCATCAGCATTTTTATATATTACCAACAAAGTTCAGCAGCAAGAGATACAAAAAGAAATTCCATTCCAAATAACAGATGATAGGAAAAAATATTTGGGAATGTATCTGCCAAGGAAAAGTCAGAAACTATATGAACTAAACTACAAAACACTTTCCACACAAATAAAATCAGACCTAATCAATTGGAAAAACATTAAGTGCTCATGGGTAGGCCAAGCAAATATAATAAAAATGACAATACTACCCAAACTAATTTACTTATTTAGTGCCATACCAATCAAACTCCCAAGAAATTATTTTATAGATCTAGAAAAAATAGTAGCAAAGTTCATTTGGAAGAACAAAAGGTCAAGGATTTCAAGGGGATTAATGAAAAAAAAATGACAGATGAAGGTGGCCTTGCTGTACCAGATATAAAACTATATTATAAAGCAGCAGTCATCAAAACCATTTTGTACTGGCTGAGAAATAGAGCAGTCCATCAGTGGCATGGAATAAGATATCAGGATAATCTATGTAATAACGTTAGCAATTTAGTGTTTGATAAACCCAAAGACCCCAGCTTTTGCGATAATTACTCACTATTTGGCAAAAACTGCTGGGATAATTGGAAACTACTGTGGAAGAAATTAGGGCTTGACCCATGCCTAACACCACATACCAAGATCAGATCCAAATGGGTTCATGATCTAGATATAAAGAGTGATTTTGCAAGCAAATTAGAGGAACGTAGTATAGTTTACCTCTCAGACCTTTGCAGATGGAATAAATTTATGTCCAAAGAAGACCTGGAACTCTTAATTGAACACCAGATAGATAATTTTGATTATATTAAGTTAAAAATTTTCTGTACAAATAAAACTAATGCAGACAAGATTAGGAGGGAAGCATCAAATTGGGAAATCATGTTTCAATTAATTGTTCTGATACAGGCCTCATTTCTAAAATATATAGAGAATTGTCTCATATATATAAGAATTCAAGCCACTCTTCAATAGATAAGTGGTCAAGGGATATGAACAGACAATTTTCAGAGGATGAAATTAAAACTATTTGTAGTCATATGAAAAGTTGCTCCAAATCACTATTGATCAGAGAAATGCAAATTAAAACAACTCTGAGGTACCACTACACACCTGTCAGATTGGCTAAAATGACAGGAAAAGATAATGATGAAAGCTGGAGGGAATGTGGGAAAGTTGGGACACTAATACATTCTTTGTGGAACTGTGAATGGATCCATTTTGGAGGTATGCTCAAAAAGTTATCAAACTGTGCATACCCTTTGACCAAGTAGTATTTCTATTGGGCCTATATCCCAAAGAGATCTTAGAGGAGGGAACGGCACCCACATGTGCTACAACGTTTGTAGCAGCCCTTTTTGCAGTGGCTAGAAATGAAGCTGAAGGGATGCCTATCAATTGGAGAGTGGCTGAATAAATTATGGTATATGAATATTATGGAATATTATTGTTCTGTAAGAAACGACCAGCAGGACGATTTCAGAGAAGCCTGGAGAAACTTGCATGAACTGATGCTGAGTGAAACGAGCAGAACCAGGAGATCATCATACACAGCAACAACAGTATTACAATGATCAATTCTGATGGACATGGCTCTCTGCTACAAAGAATTGTCTCAAACCAGTTCCAATTGTTCAGAGAAGAAAACCATATACACCCAGAGAGAGGGATATGAAATATGGACCACAACATTACATTTTCATGCTCTCTATTGATGTTTGCTTGCATTGTGTTTCCTTTCTCTGATTTTCTTTTTTTTTTCTTGTAGAAACAATTTTTCTTGCACAACTTATCAAGTATTTCAACAGTATTAACATGCAGTGAACTTCCTGCCATCTAAGGGAGGGGAGGGGACTGGGGGTAAAATTTGTAATGGAAAGCTTTGTAAAGATCAATGCTTAGGAACTACCCATACATATGTTATACAAATAAAAAGCTTTAATAAAAAAATTTTATAAAATAAATTTTTAAAAAAGTGGCCTCAACTGACATCCTAATTGTGACCTGAAACTTTGCAATAATAAGTTGAGCAATAGCTAAAACTGTAGGTGTTCAGTTATATTAGATAAATTTACAATCCCCTACATCCCACCCTCCTTGAATGCAAGCCTGAATTGCCCAGCCAATGGAAGAAAAAGTCAGAAAGAAGAATGTGTTTTGCAGTTTGTGCTTCACACTCCTCTCTGTTGGGAGTTGCCCTTTCTCATGAGATCATAAGAGATTCTTTTTTGCTTTTTGCCTTGAGAGTCTCTGATTTTAATTTGGGTAAGGGTCACTAACCCATATAATACCTATAAAATGAGCTTTGAAGAACACTTTAGATACATTATTTCATTTGATCAGGATACTATCCTTCTAGATAAATGTTGTTTGCTCTTCATTCTTAAAAAAAAACACCATGATATCAGCACGGTGGTACCTTAACAAACTAGAGAATTGAAATGAAATAGGGAGGGTTATGTAAAGTCACCTGCCTCACTTTCCCCTTTAGAATCATCTGGGTTCAATGGCAAGATGTAGATCAAGACAACTGGAGATGGCCCTTGATGAAATGGGAGACCCTTGTCTTTTTAAGCTAAGAACTTCAGCAGGTCTATTTGATTGAGGCTGCATGCTTTAAGTGATTAAATCTAGGTAGCAATTGAAGTAAAGAATTTCCTCTTTCACCCAGTACAAAATATCTAAATGAATGAATAAATGAATCTGGGAGGAGAAGACTCTCAGGGTTTCTGGTCAAAGAAGAAATGACTGTTATTTATATTCAGTCTGAGTCAATCAGGACCCAAACAATGATCTAATAGGTCCATAGTATAAGCATAAATCCTTACCTGACAGAAAAGGAAAATGAACCAAGAGGAAGTTAAATTGTTTGCTGAAAGTCACAGAGGTCATAAAGAACAGAGCCTCTAGAGAAGGATTTTTGCTTGCATTTCCCTCACTGTCTAGGAAAACAGATTAAAACAAAAGTATTGACAATATCTTAGAAAGTGATCTTTATATATTTCATGTCCAGAACACGTTTGTTGATTCAAATAAAATCCTATCTCATTTGAAAAGTATTTTCACCTAATTGAATTATCTTAAAATATTTTAGTTCTTGGGCAAAGATAAATGTTTAAATTTTGCAATGTAAATCCATAGGCAAAATATTCACATACACACACACACATATACATATAACTATGACAATTTTTTTTTCTTTTATTTTTTTAAATCAGATGATAAATGTGTTTCCTAAATTTTAATATAATTTATTTTTCTCAATTACATGCAAAATTATTTTATTATTTTAAATTTTTGGCTTCCAGATGATATCTTTTCTCTTAAATAGAATTGTCATTTTATTATTTTTTCTTGTTCTATGTTTGAGCAATGAAAATTTTTGCAATTGTTTAGATCTGATTTTATTTGTGTAATTGTGTTCTTATAGTTCCTAGATTTGTGTTTGCAGGTAGATTCCCAAGAATTTGATATGCACTAGAATTATTTTGAATGGAATTTCTCTTCTATCTATTCCAGCTGGATTTTGTTGTTGACCTATAGATATTCTGATAATTTATCCTGATTATTTTTACATCCTGTAACTTTCCTTAAGGTGTTAATTATTCAAACTTTTACAAAGTTTATTCTCTAACATTCTCCTAGTATACTATCCTATCGTCTGCAAAGAAGGATATTTTAGTTTCCTCATTGCCTTTCCTAATTCCTTCAATTTCTTGTTCTTCAATGTTCTCATTGTTATATCTACCATTTCTAATCTAATATTGAATAATGATGCTGAAATGGGTATTCTTATTTTAGTACTTACCTTATTGGAAAGGCTTCAAGTATATTGCCATTATAGAAAATGTTTGCTTTTCATTTTAAATAAATATTACTTATCATCTTAAGGAAAGTTTGATTTATTCTTATAATTTCTAGGTTTTTTAAAGAAATTCTTTTTTCTACATCTATTGATATGATCAAATTTTTTATTTTTGTTATTTATATGGTCAATTATGCTGATATTTTTCTTTTAAAAAACTATTTATTTTTGTGTAATGAATGAAACAAGTGTTTCCATAACATAGTGCAATAAAAAGATTGTACATGAAACTGCAAACCTAATAAGCACAACTTGCTATTCCATTTAAATATGCAACAAAATTATTCTGTAAATTTCTTTTATTCTTCCCTTCCCCATCACCCTAGAGATGATTATGTCTACATACCTCTACTTTACTTGGCATATATCCCACTGAATAAGAATATAGCTTTGTGATATATTCTTAAAATCATATTAACATTTTATTTAAATCTTTGAATCAATATTTATTAGAAATATTGATCTGTGGATTTCTTTCTCTGTTTTTTGCTTTCTATTTTAGTTATCAGCACCATGTTTGTGTCATAAATAAAATTTAGTAGAACTAATTCTTTTCCTGTTTTCTCAAATATTTTAAATAATATTAGAATTAACTATTCTTTAAATGTTTGGTAGAATTCACTGGTGTATCTATCTGGTCAAGGAGATTCTTTCTTAAGGAGATTATTTAAAGGTTTTAAACTTCTTTTTCCTAAGATAGAATTATTTATTCTATTTCATCTTGTTATAATGGAGACAATCTAAGTTTTAGTTAAGTATGTATCTATTTTCTTTATATTATCTGATTTACTGGTATACAGTTCAGCAAAATAGGTCCTAATAATTGTTTTAAATAACTTTTCATTTATGATGACTTCTCCCCTTTCCATTTTTGATGCTGGTATTATGATTTTATTATTTCTTCCTCTTTTGCTGACTTTTTAAAAAAATTACACATAAATTGCACAATACATATAAAAGCACAATTATTATTGTAATTACACATTACACATGAAAACAATTTTAACATTCTTTTTAAACATTTTGAATTCCAAATCTTCTTCATTTCTGCCTTACTTCTTTTCCACTGAGAGAGTGTGTAATATGATATAGGTTCTACCTGTACAATCATACAAAACAAATTAGCATATTAGTCATGTTGTGAAAGAAAACAAACCAAAATAAAAAATAACAAGAAACAAAACAAACAACAACAGTAATTAAAGTTAAATAAATTATGCTTGAATCTGCATTCTGATTCTAGCAGTTTGTTCTCTGGCGATAGATAGCATTTTTTTTTTTTTATCATAAGTTCTTTGCAATTGTCATGGATCATTGTAGTGTTGATAAGAGCTAATCATTCAAAGCTAATCATTGTAAAAATATTGTTATTACTGTGTACATTCTTCACTTCACTTTGCATTAATTTATAGAAGTCATTCCATATTTTTTTCCTTAAACTATTAAACTCCTCATTTCTTATAGCACAATACCATTCCATCACAATCATATACCACAACTTGTTTGGCCATTTTGTAATCAATGGGAATTGCTTCAATTATCAATTCTTTACCATGGCAAAAATAACAGCTATATGTATATGTGTGTATATATATATATATACATATATATATATATATGTATGTGTGTGTGTGTGTGTATATATATATATATATATATATATATTATATGTAAAGGTCCTTGTCATTTTTTTAAATCTCTTTGGGCTATAGACCTGGTAGTGATATTTCTGGGTTAAAGAATATATATGTTTTTATAGTCCCTTGGTCATAGTTAGAAAATGGCTCTCCAAAATAAATGAATCATTTTATAACTCCACCAGTGGTGTTAGTTCAATTTTCCCACATCCCCTCCAACAATTGTCATTTTGCCCTTCTTTAATATTAACTAATCTAATAGCTGTGAGATGGTTCCTCAGAGTTGCTTTTAATTTGCATTTCTCTAATCAATAATAATTAGATTAAAAAAATGAGAATGAAAATAAAAATAGTTAAAATTTTCATCAGTTGTTGTAAAGATAAAATAAGATACTATACATTAAGAATTTTGCAGCTCTTAAAATACTATGTAAAGAATATTATTATTGTTGCTATATTCTTTATGGACAGAAGGAGTTAATACTAACTGACTACATTAATCAGCTTATATTAGGATGTTTTCCTTTTCTCCTTGTGATTGTTTGTTAATTTGTTTTCTGCTGTTTTATATCTCATTATAAGGTGAAAGTTAAACTTATGATGTATAAAACTGTGTTGAATTGATTCAGGTAATTATAGAGAATATGAGTCATGCAAGTCTGAAATGAAATTAAAAAAATAATAGATACATATATTCCCTAGTTAGAGGCTGGAAAATAGGTTGAGGCTAAGCAGTGGTTCTGACTTCTGAAAGTTCCCACTCAATGACATTATTCAGCACATTAGTCTTCAATCAACCCAACATGATAAGTGAGGGAAATTAAGATGAGAAAAAGAGACAGATTTAATCTACATATAGGTATAGATATGGATAGAGAAATAGAAATAAATAAAATGCAAATAAAGATATTTGAGCAAACCTTAAAATTAAGAATGAAAAGAGAATATAGGAGAGGGATTATGCCATGTGGATTTTTCTTAGTTCTTATCCTTGGCATTCAGACCTATGCTACATACATAAATATAGACCCAAGTTGTTTCAAGCCATTAGCATATATTTTCTTAGGCTTTAATTTACATGCTTCTAAGAGAGACTTTAAATTATCCCCGAAATACTCCCTTGGTTTTCTTTTTATACATTGATGGTAAATGCTTATATAGGTATGGGTGTGATATTCATTATTTACATATATGATTCCAAAAGAAATGTCAGATGTATATTTCATTCAAAAATCATTCCCTCTTTTCACCCTGATTTACTGGACAGGCCAAATTTAGTCAAATAATGCTGAGCTGCTGAGAGTAGAGTTATAGATCATGCTGTTTTTAACATTATAAAGAAATTAGTACAACTTCCAACACTAATTTCTTGCCTCTTCTGAGAACTTTGCTGCTAAATCTCCCAGAACAACTACTTTTCACTGAAATGCCCTCTCCTTGTAGAATACACAAATTATTCATTCTTCTCTAAGAATGACTTTCAGTTACCTAATTCTCTGTATATTGAAAATCTAGAAGTTGTTTAGTTCTCTTGGATAACTAGGATTTCCAAAGGGATTGTGATAAGAGAAGTTTACTTGTGATGACAATCTATGCTTATTTTATGCTGAATGTTTTCCTTTCAGAAAAGGAAATTAAGAGAAGAAATTCAAGCAACAATATATGAAATATCATAAAGTAATGTGAGTTTTAGGTTTCATAAGATGAGAATTCACAATTTAAAAGAACCATTTCTTTGCTTTTCTGCTCTGTCTTCTTCCATTTCTCTTTTCTGATAGTCATCCTAAATTTTGACCATGGCTTAAAATGTCTGCTTGAAACTCACTTATTTTTTTTTTTTTGCCAAAACTCAAAAAAGAAATTCTGGCTATATGCAAAAAGTAGCTAATAAGCCTATGTGTCTTGAACTGAGCAGAAAACTTGGCGTTCTTAGGGATTACATAGCATGAATTTCTTCCTTAATTTCTTCCTCGCAATCACTGGGAAATCAGAATAGTGACAGTACTGCAGATGGTCCTTAGACTATAATTTGGGCAGCATTATTATCACTTGTTAGCATTAATTGAATTTGCAGAATGTGTTAATTTATGAGATAAAAAAGAAATCCAAATGTTACTAAACTTCAAGAATACTCTTCCATATGGTCCTTGATGTCCACACACATCAGTTACAGAATTATTACCTCATAACATTACATATTAAGAGGGGGTCTCTTTTCTTTTAAAATTATGAAATTTCTTGCCATATTGAGAAGCTATCATCAAAAGAGAATACAAACCCAAATTAAATGTAAGTCATCAAAAAGATTGCAACATCTTTGTGAAATAAGAACAGGATAACCATTTGGTTCTACATTTCTCTCTGAATTGAGAATTATTCTTTGAAGAAGCAGAAATTTTGGTTAGCATCTTTTTTTTCCTTTTGTTTGTATCTCCAATACTTGCCACAGAACTTATTGGACTGGAAAAGAAAATTATGTATACATATAAAAGTATTTTCCTAAGATTTTAAATAAACCCTACCCATCTCCTTAAATGGTTCATTTCATTTCTGGCTTATATTAAAGGGTGTAGTTTATTTGTGATGAGTTTAAAATGTTTAAGGCTTCACTAATTCAAAGGAAATTTTCCATCACAACAAATGTTCATGTCATTCCCCTAGGTTCAATTAATTTTGTGTCTTAGATGCCAGTCTCAATAAATAACATTCTCTATTCTAAAGTTAGAGAGCTTTAACCGATTGACGTAAGAATCTCAAAAGCAATCTTGTCATCCAGGGAAATGAAAGAGTTTTATTGTTAATTATCAAAACAGGATTAAATGGATTCTTGAAGAAAAATACAACAGAATTATTGCATCCACACCTCTGTCTGTGTCCATCTCTCTTGTCCTAGTGTTCCATCTCTAGGTGGATATTAACCTCTAGTTTCATAAAACCTCTGCTTTAACTGCCCTATGTGCCATCCCATTAAGATTTACTTTCTCGGGGCAGCTAGGTGGCACAGTGGATAGAGCACCAGCCCAAAAGTCAGGAAGACCAAAGTTCAAATCTGGTTTCAGACACTTAACACTTTCTAGCTATGTGACGCTGGGCAAGTCATTTAACCCCAATTTCCTCACAAAAAAAATTACTTTCTTTATGACATACAATATGTTAAAGAAAACTGTATAAATACTTTTCTTCTATAATATAAAAATTCATTTCCACAGAGCTTTTCTCTTATCTACAACTTATAAATGAATTATTATTAAGATAATAAAAACTGAAAAAATAAACTCAATCATTTCATATTTTATATGAACCTGGAAGCTAAGAACTTGGGATTAGGATCTGGAATGAAGGATATAAAGAGGTGGAGATCTACAGTGTTCTTATCTGGGAAAGCCATATTGCTCGGGATCCAAAGGAATGCTATACAGCCTTCTACTTCTGAATGAATCTAAGTAGAATAATATAACCTGTGGTCAACCAAAATATCCCCATAAAATTCCATTCTAATGATTCATGATGACTTGGATATGATGTGGTTTTTGTGAAAGCTGCAATAAAGATAAACAAGTACTTGTACATCTAAACAATTAGGAAAAACTTTATACAGGACTGAGGACAGTCTGGCTATTAAATTTGCTAAGTTAGAGACTCATCACTCAGTTGAATTCAAAGTGAAGGAATTTTAGGCTATTATAATTCTGGAAGAACAGCTGTTATATAGCATCTAGAATTTAGTTTATTGAAGTGTACATATGCATTCTTGAAAATACAGATTTCCCAGGAAATTGAAGTCGTGTTGTTTCTATTATATTTAATAATAGTTTGCATAATGCTCCACATAAATTTACAAAAAGCTTAATCCATAAAAAGCCTACAATTAGGTAGTACTAATACTATTCTTATTTTATGGAAGTGGAAACTAAGGCTTGCAGAAATTAAGATGACATGCTCACATTCACATGGCTAATAAGAATGAAAATCAGGATATGGACCCTAGTCTTCTAGTTCCAAGTCTTGTGTTTGTTCATTACACAAATGAATATATACATGTGTATATTAGATGATGTATATAGACAGATAGTGCATGTGTACATATATGAAATGTGTGTTGTGCATACATATGCATATAATTAGTAAGTAGCTAGATGGCAGACATGGATAGAATGATGGATCTGGAGTCAGAAAAACATGTTCAAATGATGTCTCAGATACTTACTAGCTCAGATCCTTGGGAAATGACTTAACCTGAATCTACCTCACTTCCCTTATCTGTAAAATGAAATTATAATTATATCTAACTATAAGAACTCTAGTGATGATAAAATGAGACTATATTTATAAAGCACTTTGCTAATCATGAAATATAATATAAATTCTACCTATTGTATATGCTATTGAAGAAAAATTGCAACTTAAAAATTTAGAATTTAGAGTGGAGTTAATATTATTTTAAACCAAGTCTAGAGAGTCATTAATCCAAGTTGTTTTTTTTTTTTTTTTTTTTTTTTTTTTTCTGCATCAGACAAAGCCATTCACAAGCCTATGGTTCAAATTGCTGTGCTGAGTTTCAGAATTCAGGAGGAGCAGAAATCAGATTGAACCATGGCATAAATGTCAGAACCAATTCTGTGACCTGACTGAGATAAGATGATCTGGAGTAATGAGTAAAGAATTCTTACTTATTAACATATAGTACCCAATAGTATACTATTCATAGGATATATATGTATACAACCCAATTAGGGTCTTATGCATTATGTTTGAACTCTGTGCTTGATCCAATCCTAGTATCTTTCTCATATAACAAATTTAATTATATACTTGCTATTGATTACTGAGTTTGTTATGGTGTACATACTTCTGATTTGTATGATAGGCATTGCCTGCTTATGTGTGGCCTATATCGCTGTGGAAATGAATATTTTATGCAATTGTATAAACAATACATATATGCCTGCTGATGCAAGGGGTGATGGAGGACCTTAAATAAGACTTTTGTTGGAAGAATGTGGATACAAAGCAAAGTTTTCCATCTCTAACTCTCTGTCTTTGGTGGTGTCAAGTATCTCCTAAAAGTTTATTGAAATTTCCAAGTAATTTATTTAGCCTGTTTCCTTGTTGCCATAAGCTATCCCATGGGAATGGACCTAACCTAGCTAGGAATAAAGGCAAGTTTTCTCCCTATATCAAAATTTAGTTAACCTTTCTAACTATAAAAGTAGGAGATTAATTAAACCGTCTCCAGACATGCTGGACTGGGGTAGACTCACAAAAAATGAAATAGATTGTCCTATTTCCTGCCCCCTCAACTCATCCAAAAGAGAAACAAAAGCCATAGCAGGGAATAACAGCACTGGCAGATGGAAGCAACAGCTAAATGGAAAGGAGGAAATTCAGTTTAAATGACATATTGGCACAACAGCAAAGAGTGGAGTCCAACAAAGAATAACAAATGACCAGTAGATGAAGCTGTGAACAGTGTTTTAGCTAAAACACAACCTTGGCTCACCTTAGAAAGTAAGTTGTCTGTGGAATACACCCTTCCTCACTGTCATATGAATCTATAAAAACTAGACTATGATTTTATTGATAATTGTATCTGTTGTTTACTTTCTCTGTTGTTCAGTCCCTACACTTGTGTCTGACCTTGTAACTGGATTTGGGAGTTTTCTTGCCAAAGATACTAGAATGGTTTGTTATTTCCTACTCTAGCTCATTTTACAGATGAGGAATTGAGGTAAACAGAATTAAGTGCATAGGATCACATAGCCAATAAGTATTGAAGGCCAGATTTGAAATTATGAAGATGTCTTCCTGATCCCAAATTCAGTACTGTATATACTGCACACATTGCTGCTCCTTTTAATTTGTTATTCTGTCCCCCCAAAATGTTCTTTTAATTGACATGTTTCCTGTATAGTCTAATGGTAGAGGGAAAAATGAAGAATTTACAAAATCCAACTTAAAACTTAGCTATTTGATTTTTTTTATTTATTTTTTAAATTATATGACAAATATAATACATGTATACATATCTACACAGTTATCTTACTGCACAAGAAACATCAGATCTAGAAAGA
>JAJPUD010030651.1:0-13042 GCA_023553655.1 Myrmecobius fasciatus | reverse complement strand
CTTTCTCTGATTCTTTTGTTTTTCTTGTAGATAGGATTTTTCTTGCATAACTTCTCAAGCATTTCAACATTATTAACATATAGTGGACTTCCTGCCATCTAGGGGAGGGGAGGGGACTGGGGGTAAAATTTGTAATGGAAAGCTTTGTAAAGATCATTGTTGGGGAACTACCCATACATATGTTATACGAATAAAAAGCTTTAATAAAAAAATTAGAATGGGGAAAATGGAAGTTAATGATTCTATGAGACAAAAAGAATCAAACTAAAAAAATGGAAGAACATGTTAAATATGTCATTGGAAAAATAGTCAACTTCGAAAAATGATCTAGAAGAGACAATTTAAAAATTCTTGACCTACCTGCAGAAGTGACAAAAATGAGCCTGGATAGCATTCTACAAGATATAAGTAAGGAAAACTGCCCCAGTATTCTAGAGACAGAGAGGGAAATACTCCGTAAAAGAATTCATTAATTACCCCTGGAAAGAAATTCCACAAGGAAAACTCCAAGGAGCATTGTTGTGAGAAGCTCAAAAGAAAAAAAAACACCTCAATGAAAAAATACTTCAAGCTGCTAGACAAACACAATTCAAATATCAAGGAGCAACAATCTGGTTGTTCTGGCAGCTTCTACAATAAAGTATCAGATATTTTTCTTTGTTTCATGATATGTGATAACAAGAAGTTATCATTAAGTTTCCCTTAATACTGATGATCAGTATTCCTGTATTTATGCAGATTAGTAAAAATCTGGAAAAAAAATGGTAGTTTTTAGTGATATCTATTAATATGGTAGAACCAGTGGAATTTTCACTTGATTAATATATCCTTCTAGAATAAGAGTCCTCTACATATTATAATGAAAAATTTAAGTGGGATCTTGAAAGCTCCTTGGGCATAGTAGACATTAAGTAAATGCTTATTGAATGAGTAATTGAAGAAACTGAAATATACTAAAATTTAACACATAATAATAATTGATCCAAATCTTGCCAGCAATTTCTAGCATTTTTTTTTCATTTAATAATTAGAATATAAAGTTTGCCTTAAAGGAAAGGAGCAATATATTATTATTTGCTTATTTTTCAATTCTTTTAATATTAGTGAAATGTAACAAAATTATTTTCAGGCCCTCTGTCTATTTAGTATCCCACAATAATATAGGATCATGGTAGAATTCTTGGGCACACATTATTTCCTCCCCATATTAGAATTAAAGAAGTTTATCTTTGTTTAGAGTTTTATTATTTTTCATTCATTTTAAGATTTTATATGTCTCAACTCCATTTGTATTTCTTTCTTTGATTGTTTAGTATGTTATTGTTTACCAGTTATGTATAAAACTATTTTTAAAACTTGTTTTTAAAACTTTGAATTTCAGACTTTTTTCCCTTCTGCCTTCCCTTGCCCCCTAATTGAGAAGGCACATGTGAAGTCATACTAAACATTTCCATGAAAGTACTGCTATAAAAATAATACATTAATGCACTCCAAAAAAACCCTCAAATAAAATGAAAAAAAATTATGTTTCAATCTTTATTTAAACACTATCAGTTCTTTCTCTGATTTTGGATAGCATTTTTTCATCATAAAAGAGTTGTCTTGAATAATTGCACTGCTGAGCATAGCTAAGCTGATCCCCTTATGATATTGCTGTTATTGTGTACTTAGCACATTTAACTTTTCTTGAGATCATGGAAATTTTTCCAGGCTTTTCTGAGAGCATCTTGCTCATCATTTCTTATAGCACAATATTATTCCATCATAATTACATACCACAATTTATTCAGCTACTCCCCAAATGATGTGTGTTCACTCTAATTCTTTGTCCTGAGAAAAGAGCTACTATAAATATTTTTGTACATATAGATCTTTTTTCTCCTTTCCCTGGGACCATGATACATACTGTGACTGGGATCTGATTATTGGCAAATCAACAGAATCCTGCCTTAGTATTAGCAAAAAGTCCCTTGCAATATCCTTCTGACCAGCTGTTTGACTCCTTCACTATACATGGCTGAGATCTCTAAAAGAAGACACTATTGGTTCACTGGCTTTTAAGGCCCAAGAAGTTGATTTGCTAGGGTTGAGTCTGTGCTGAGAGGCCACAATGGACTTTGCCCCCCACAACCTGACTAGCTTTCCAAGTTGTTCCTGCTATCTGTGTGTTGAAAGGTCCAGGAATTGCCACTGATGTCACTGATTCAGAGATGTGAATGCCTTTTTGTGATGTCCTAGAACTTGGTTTGCTGGGGGCTGAGGCTGTGCTGTTGTAGTCATGCTGGACTATGCTTCTTTCTAACTCTCATGCTACAGATTTTTTCTGCTGAGGATCCAAATTATAGTGGGCTGGAAAATCATTTCATTCTGCCTTTTTTGTGGACTCTGACATTCTAGAACATACCCCAAGGCACTAAACAAAAGTATTTGGAGGGGATTGAAATGAGCCCAGGTAAGTCCCTGGCTTCACTAGATTTCACCTCTTTCTTTTATTTGTATTTCAAAATTTTGACTCAACTCTGGTCATTGTGTAAGAAAGGCAACAATCTGAACATAGCTTTAGAAATATTGAAGAAAAGTTGTCCATTCTACTCCCATCCTTCAGCTATTATAAAATAAAATTTTGCAACTATTTAGAAAGGATCTTAATATCCCATTATTGAAGGCTATTATTGCATTCATATCTATTTCTTGTAACAGCTACCTTACTATCTCCACAATCCATTCCATGAGTGATAACACTTATAATAGCATAGTTTATGAAACTCATGCACCCAAGCTGATTCATAGATCTATTCAGCTTTCAAGAAGTAGCATGTCACAGGAGTGTCTGCTTGTTCTGTTAAAAGCCTATCAACAGTTTGGATAAAGATTTGGTGACTTGTTCATCAATTTTGTAGACAACATGAGACAGAGCTGGGAAAGATAGCTAATATATTGAATGACAGAACCAGGGTCACACAAGCTGTTGATAGGCTTGAAATATGGGTCAAAATTTTGAAGATGAAATATAATAGAGATTAATGTAAAGCTTCTTCTTAAGTTTAAAAAAGCAGCATACTAGTTTGAGACAGTGAAGGCCTACCTTAATCGCAGTTCAAATGCAACAGACCCAAGAGTTTTAGATAGTTGTGAGCTTAATATTAGTTTATCATTAGAATTTACTTACATAAAAGTTTAATGTAGTTTAGATTGTATAATTAGAAAAATAAGTTTCTGAACAGGGAATGTAACAACCCTAATTCTAATTAGCGTACTATATTTATTGTTATCATCACCATCACCATTACCACTACCACCACCACCACCACCACCATAATCATCACCATCATTTAAAATTTACAAAAATCTTTATGATAGCAAAGCATCTTATACATACAACTCTGGCATATTGCTAATACTATCTGCATTTTACAAAAAAAAAAAGAAAAAGAAAAAAATCTCAGTGTCATATAGTTATTTAATATCTAAGGCAGGATTAGAACTCACATTTTTACTGTCTTTTGGTACACCATACTATCCACTGTGCTATGTTGACTTAGTAATCAACAGTACCTTGGTTCAAATCATTCAACAGATTGAATTATTTTATTGCTAATTATTTTACACCTATCATGTTAACTAACTTCTCTATGCCTTAGTTGACTTAAAAGTAAAAGAAAGTTGTTGAACAAGATGTTCTTTAAATCCTGTTCCATGTTTAAGATACATATACATATGTGTGTGTGATTCTTTCTAAGAAAGGGTTGTACTCACCTAAATCAAAGAGCACAATCTTTGTATTAGTGCAATTCACTTTGAAGTTCAGTCAGATTGACTTATTTAGAACGTACTGCCTTCCCATGATTGACTTTTGCCTGCTGAAACCCTTCTGTTCAAGACAGTTCAAATGGTATTTTTTTCTATGAATTTACTTTCACCCTACATGAAGGGAAAATAATATTTTTGTACTTCCTTAAATTTTTAGTATTTTTCTTGAATCTTTGAGGCCATTGTACCTCTGCTCCCTTATTTGCATGTATCACATATACTAATTAGGGTATAAATTAATTTAGGACAAAAAACTATTATTTAACATCTTTATTTACCAGGACCTTCGAGCACAATGTCTTGCACTTAATAGATCCTTAATAATTTTTATTTGTTTGTTTTTTTGTTTGACTTGACAACTGATTGAGAGTTTAAGGACTGTGGCATGGACAAGTCATTCAAGATTCAGCCCAAGGACAACTAGACTCCAATTTATTCTCAGGAGAAAAAAAAAGATTTTTTTGTGCAATCTAGTAATACAATGCAATCATAATATATCAGGTCAGAAGGGAATTTATATTTTATCTTATCTAATACCCTAGAGTTATCAAAAAAGTTGAGACCCAGAAAAGTGACATGATTTCTTTAACATTATATATTACTTAGAGTGAGGATTTTAACTCAGATTTTTTTTTACTCCAGTCTAAGATATTGGAGTAGTAACTGCCATTAGACCTAAACAGCAAATAGGTGGAAGTATTATATCACATATTCAAAATTAGGCATGAAAATGTATTCTTGGTGGAGTAGGTAAATTCTCAATGAAGATACAGCACTGTTTGATATAAAATTTTGAAAGCTGAATAGAGATGAATAGTAGCCAGGTCAATGATAGAGATGGTTGATATGCAGTAACCAAAATAAGGAAGTTACGCCATTAGAGTTCTGTTGTCAATTGTAAAAGTTTGAAGGGTTTTCATGTATTAGTTCCTGTCCCTCCCAGTGAATCTAAAAGGCAAATCTGAGTTGGGTCCCTAAAACCTGGTTAATTTTTTGTTAAGTAAGGCAATAAATTCAAAAGACCAGATAGATTCATCAGGATCCAAATACAATCTTCAGAATCTAGGAGAAAGAATAGCATCATTTGAATTGAAGACAGAGTTCCAGGTTTCAAATTCAACCTTTAGGAAAGAGTGCCAGGGATTTGAAATGAGAAGTTTTCCCAGATACTTAACAATATATGATTATGTAATAACTTAAGTTGTATCTACCACACTAAAGTCTATCTTTTTATCAAAAGCATAAATTCTTTAAAATTAGAGATTCTCTTTTCTTTTTCTTTTTTAAATTTACAGAAGCATCTAATGCTTTACTCACAGATCATATGAAATAAATGCATTAAAATTCAGTAAAATTATATATTAAATTTGATTAATGAAAATCATCATCCCTTATTTCCTATAATAATGTAAAATTTCCCCCAAAATTATCTCATTGTTTTAATCCTTTATTTTATTTGTAGAAGAAGCTTGTGTTTCAAAAATTGATCAAATTTGTATCTTAGCCCTTTAAAATAGTTGTCTGTCTCTCTTAATTTCTCTCTATGTGTGCATGCATATATTTTTGCATTTATATGTACAAATCTATACACATATAATGTGATTATATATACACATATTTATATTAATATATAGCTATTTCTATCAATAAATGTGCATGTATATTTAAAAAGATCATTAAGCAAAATGTTTCAATTTTCCAAAATATTACTTTTTTTTAAATTTTTCCTAACATTGGGTGTTTAAGAAAGATTTTTTTCTGAAGAAATAAATGGAAATAAAGGGTTTCAAAAACTATCTCCAGGTGGTGAAGGAATGGTCACCATTAATCAGTTGGAAACTGCAGTGTCAACTCTGAAAACAGGATGAACCACATGGGGATTGCCTGTAAGAGAAAATTACAGGACACTTATTTTAGCAATTTCTGATTCACTGAATTTGAGCTAAGTAGCCAGACTAAAATGGTGAGAAACAGCTAGACGGTCCAACTCTACCCCACAGGTGGTAGTTAAAATGCCCTATTTCAGTATTCTCTTGAAAAGTCTAATTCTATTCCTCTGGAATCCTAAAATGGAAATCTTTTATAATTTCCTGGAATATAGTGTCCAGGTTCTTTTTTTCATCATGGCTTTCAGGAAGCCCTATAATCCTTAGATTGTCTCTCCTAGATCTATTTTCCAGGTCAGTTGTTTTTCCTAGGAGATATTTCATGTTTTTCTCTATCTTTTCATTTTTTTGTTTTTGTTCAACTGATTCTTGAAGTCTTCATGAGTCATTAATTTCCAATTGTTCGATTCTAATTTTTAATGTCTTATTTTCTTCAGTTACTGTTTTTAGTTCCTTTTGCAATTGACCAATTACATTTTTTTGTTCATTGCATTCTTTTTCCATTTTTTCTATTTTATTTTGCAGTGATCTCATTTCGTTTCCCCATGTTTCTTCTAACTCTCTTTTAAGATTTTTTTATGTAATCTTCAAAGAAAGCCTTGTGACATGGAGACCAATTTACGTCTCTCTTTGGGGCTTTTTCTGGAGTTGCTTTACCTTTAGGGGCCTCAGGATTTGAGGTCTGTTCTTCCCTCTCTCCATAAAAGTTGTCTATGATGAGAGCTCTTTTTGGTTTTTTATTCATTTTTTTTTAAAGGTGTGAGGTCTGTTTAGGGCAAAGGTGGGACAGCTGCTTTAATTTGCCCTGGGGCAGTTCTGCTGATTGAGTTATTTCAGGAACTGGGCAGTTCTGCTGATTGAATTATGTCAGGGGCTGGGCAGCTCCTCTGATTGAATTATTTCTGGTGCTTATCAGTCCTGTTGTTTGATTGATTGCTTTAAGGTGCTGTGTAATGGGAGCTAGGTCCAATGCTCATCAGGGGTTCAGTGGTTCACAATCTATCCCCCTCAAAAGGCAGACCCTCCAAACCACCTGCCCACAATCAGGACAAATTGTTCCAAGAGGCCCACAGAAGACTCCCAGGTGTGTGAAAAGCACAACGCTCCCACTCCAGTTCCGACTCCTGTTCCAGCTCCCTGCTCCAGCTCCCTGCCCCGGTCTCCCTGCGCTGCAGTCTGGGTTCAGTAGGCCACCCCCTGCCCCATTAAAACAGACCTGTTTTGAGGTTCTTCCAGAGTATCTTCTTCTAGAATCATGTTGTTCTCCAGATATTGTGGATTTTTTTTGCTTCAGAATCAGTCTAGAGGCTTCATATGTTATTGGTTTGAGGGGAGGTTAGAGGAGGTTACAGAGACTCCTGTCTGATCTCCGCCACCATGGCTCCACCCCCGGAACCTAAAACCCTAAAATGGAAATCTAAGATAACCAATCCTTCATGTTTAGAATCACACTTGTGCAGGTAGAAGGGAGAAAGGAAAAATGGGCAACATTGGGTCTGTGTTATTCTGATTGCTCTTAAGCTGAGAAAGTCAGTTGCAACTTTGGTTCTCAGAACAGTGCTGCTCCATAGTAGGCACTGTTTTAATTAATTAATTAATTGATATTTATTATTTTAAATATTTATTTATTAATGCATTTGTGATAATAACTTGATAGAAAATGCATTCATGTAGAAGCTAATAAATTTCACAAGGCTTAGGCAAACACATTTTAAATATATATTCCCATAAAACTCTAAAGTAGTTCAACATTGATGGATTGCTTACCAAAATAAATTGTCTATCTTCTATTACTGCCCTGGTGAAAAGCATTAAAGAAAGTTTTCACTGAATTTACTAAATTATGATACCAATAATCTTGATATTCAGATCATTATGTTGACCAATACCTAGTTTTCTCTTCTTTTTTCTTCTTTTTCCTCCTCAATGTCTTATTTTTTCTCCTCCTTTGCTTTTCTCTTCCTACTTCTTCTGTCCACCTCCTCTTCCTGCTTCTCATGTGCTTTCTCCTCCTCCTCTGTAGGGAAATTATTGCTGAAGATTTTCTCCCAGAGTGGGTCTGCACAACTGAGCTAGAGCCTCATTGTGGTCAATGTTTTACTTATAAATATCATAGGACAATGATACTGTTTTTAAATTGCCATTATTAGTGTTTATTAGTTCTTTTGTTTCCTCCATTGGTTTGTCAAGAGTGGTGTTTAAGTGCATTCTTATTTAAGTAAAAGTGTAAATAGTGGTCTAAAAGATAATACACTTTAGGCCACTGAATCTGATAGTAGTTCTCCACCTCATAGACATTTTAAAGGCAGAGTTCTTTAGCACATTAGAATAAAGGATCCTAGAAGCAGATCTGAAATGAGCCTCAGAGGTTCAATAGTCCAAACTCTTCATTTTAAGGACAAATAAATTGAAGCCAAGGAAATTTAAAAGATTTTCCTAACTCAACATGCATAGCGATTATCAGAGGTAGGATTTGCAGCTACATCATGTGACTCCAGATATATTGTACAACCCTGACATACTTGGAATCTATCTTCCAGACCTGCCTCTCTGAAAAAAAAAAATTGCACCCTAGAAAGTGAAGGTCCTTACAACATGATAAATAATATTACATTTTCCATGAGTTTGTGAAACTCACAGATGTAAATAATTGCAATTCTGGGATTTATTGGTAAGAAAATGAGTCTATATGAGTAATAATAAGTTTCTGGAACAGAATAGTGGTTGTGTCAATAGAGATAAAGAGCTGAATGTGAGAGGAACTGAGGAAATGTGTGTGTGTGTGTATTTGTGTGTGTATTTATTCTTTGTATCTTTATACATAATTGGTAACTTCATAAATGATTATTGATATGAAACAAATTATAAGGGATATATCAGCATATGTAAACAAGACATTTGAAATTCAACATATCTAAAGATCAAATATATAGTTCCTCCTAATTTCATCCCTTTTCTTAATGTCCCTATTTCTTTTGAGAGCACAGTTATCTTTACTGTCACCCACATTTTTGACCTAAATTCTTCCTCAACTTTTTACTTACTTTAAACTCCTATTTCACAATAGATCATAGATCGTGTTAATTTTTCCTCAGCATCTCTCAAATTTATCATTTTCTCTCTATTCATACAAGTTCCAGAATCTTATTATTACTCATATGGACTAATTTAGTTTCTTACCAAGTCTCCTTTCCTCTAATTTTTTTCCCTCTTCTGTACCAATGCCAAATTGATATTCTTAAATCTGAACATGTTATTCCTCTAATCAAAAGCAAATCCCATTTGCCAGTAGGAAAATACCAACTCCTCACTTCAACACTTAATGATGTTTATACTCTGATTCCATTCAGGTTTATCAAGCTTATCTAATAAACAATAATAAAAAATAAAATAAAACAAAACAAAAACACTTGACAGGCTTGCTATTCCCTAAAAATGGTATTACTTATCTGATCTTCCTGGTTTTTACATAGTGTCTGCCATGCCTATTGTGCCCTTCCTTCTCACATATAATCTTGGACTCCCTAAATACCTTTAAGATTCAGATGGGTTCGACTTTTTATGAGGAGTCTTTTAATTTGTCTCCTTTGACTGATTGTTTGTCTCAAATGATATAATATTTCTAAAAGGACTTAGAAGAGTGCTTTGCAAATATCAAGTATTATATAAGGGCTTATTCCCTTTCCCTCACTTTAGTATTCTACACACACAAACACACACACATACACACACACATACACGCTGAAATTAATTTGTGTTTACATTGTAAAATATTATTTAATCCTACTCCTACTCTTACTTACCACTAATAACTGTTGGTATTCCTAATAATAATAACAAAAATATTTTCTTTTTGCTGGGGCTAGTTTGCTGGACTTAGAATCAAGAAAACCTGATTCCTAATGATCCTTCCCAAAATTTGTTGACTTTATAACAATAAGCCCTAACCCCCTCCTACTTTTAGCTTCTAATTCTGTGAAATAAATAATAGAACTTATTGCTATTGTAAGTTATTGTAAGCATCAAGATCCCAACTGTAAATTTATGAACCTATGGATAATTCTTTGTAAACAATCAATGTGCTGCAAAAATGTTTTTAAAATAATAATTATTAGCGTTGCTACTATTTTTGTGCATTGGTTTATATATTATATCTTTCATCCATAATCATCAGCAGAACTTATCATCATTGCAAGCAGAAACTGTTTGAATTTTTTCTTTATATCTTTAGTGCCTAGCATAGTACCTTGTATTTCATAGGCATTTAATGAATTAACATGATCCAATTTAAAAAATTCGTGTTGAATCAATTTAATAAGAAAGTAGAATTAGTTAGTAATAGTAGTATAAGACTTGAATGTTGAATTTTTGATGCCTTTTTACACATTTTCTGTGATGATCAATTATAAAATATAAACAGGGATGATAATTGTTTATAATTGTTTTCTTGAGAATACATAGAAAGTCTACAAATATACCATTCAATTATTTATTCTATATTTAATCCTTACATTCCATTCAAATTAAATTGGTGCAATTTTCCTTTGTTTTGTTTTCATAATGTCTAATATTTTCTAGACATTCAAATATCTAGATTAGCAATAAAAAAGAAACAACTCTGTCCCACCAGATCTCCTACAAGAGGGATGTCATGACCTAAAAGGCATTGTTGCTGACTGTTTGCTTTGTTGTATTTCAGATAATGCACTTAAACTTTCTCTTGTCCACATCACTTTTCCTTCTTTACTGTATGTAGTGACCATTTTAAGTTCCCTTTCAATGATCCAAAGTCTTTAAGATGCAAATTGTAACGAATAATACAAAATAACTTATTTTCCCTTATCTATTACAATTAATATCATATTGTTTTCACCTTAGCACTCTATTTGAAATTACTTTTAAATAAAGACATCTCTGGAATATAATTGTCATTAGACCTCTGATTTCATGGACATGGTAAAGTCTTAAGTAAGGAAATTCTCTTTGCTAATACATATTGACACTCTTTCTACATCTTATTGTCTTAAAAAATGTTTAATGCAATGAGACATTCCTTTACTTTTGGAGAACCACCCAGACAGTAAATATCAAAGGTGAGAACTGAACTCATTTTTAACAACATTATAGCTCACTCTCATACAAAAAATGCAACTTTCAAAGTATATTTTGATGATTATGTTACATGCATAAACACACACACACACATATATATATGCATATATATTATATATATATACCTGTTTATCTCTTTTTATTGTCTCTTTGTCCTCTCTCAGGTTTCAAATATTTCTCAGATATATCATTTGTAAATCCAATTAATTGGTGTGTGTGTGTGTATGTGTGTGTGTGTGATTCAGATAATTTTGAAAGACTACATAATATCAGTTTCATTTAATAAGATATCTATTAACAAGTATTCATTACATTAGTATCACATGTTACTGACGTGCTATATTCTGGGACTATCAATATGAAATATTACATGATCTCTACTCACATGGAAATTACACACAAAATAATGATTCAAAGGTCTGTATTTGCAGTAAAATATTTGTGGCAGAGTCATACACAATTTGTGGTTCATACTTAGCTGAAATGCTTCTTTTTCTCTTTTTAATTGTCTATATGTTAGCAATCTCATCTACCTTTATAGTTAAATTCTTCTTTAATTGTTGAGATTTTCCAAATTTTAGCTCCCAACCTAAATTTATGTTTTCAATTTTTATTGTCAAATAATTATTTGATATTTCTGTTTGGGTCTTCCAACAATCCTTAAATCTCAAATTGTCCATTCCAATCTAAAATCTATTCTTCCTAAGTTTATTTTTAATTATCACATTATACTCCTAATCATCCAGGCTTGTCACATAAGAGTGATCTTTCACTCCTCCCTCTTGCTTGTCTCCCATATCCTGGTGCCCCATTCATTCTGTTCTAGTTCTGCAATATCTTATGTATTTCTTCTTCCTTAGCCTTTCAATGTCAACAATTGAAATTATATGTTTATTCCTTCCTGCTTAAATTATTACAATTTTTTTGATGTTTCCTCAATTATGATCTTGTCTCCCTTCAAAAGAAATAGCACAATAATATTATGTTTATATTCCTGGTACACAGATAAACTTAAGGCAACCCATTTTACAATATTGAATAATTCTGAATAGATTATTATATTATATTATATCCATCACCATTTTGTTTAACATTAAAGGGTCTCAACAACTTCATTTCAATTTATATGTATCATACAGAGTCATTTTTTCTGTCTGTGTTGATGATTACAGAATCCCCCAAACTAGGAAAGCATGTACTACTTTTCCTTGTGGACAAAGATATAAAGAGTTGAAGTAATTGCAGTTCTGTACTTTTCCATGTAGAAGTAATAACCACAAAGAAGACAACTTTTCAGAAAATCAGCACAGGGTTAAAAAAGAATAGGTAAGAGATATTGTTCAAGTTTAGCAATGTGATAAAACCATGACAAAGACTCTCCCAAACATTATAATTATAATGGTGAGCAGCACTGGATTCAGGAATAGATTAATGATCCACTTATAGGGTGATCTTTCAGAGAACAATGCTATTTCACTTACTAAGTCTACTACCTCTCAGTGTTCCTGGTACGCAGTAAATTTAATTCTTTATTGAATGGTAACTTCCCAATGGTTCCTTAATACTAGTTACCAATTATCTCTCTTGGAATTTTCCACTGCTTTAAATTTTCTTATTTGTATTTTCATAATTATTTTTTCTCTGGATAAACACTAATTTACATTTATTTAATTTTCATGGAATATTTGAAATAATGGAGAGAGTTAAAGGAATGCTGATGTTAGCAGAGATCTTTTCTTCAGAATGGGTTACTCTTTGCTCAGTTGCAAAGACATTTTTTTTCTTAGTCTTGGGCCTTCAGAATATTAAGTTACATGAATATGCAGCCAATCTGGCTCACAATAAACCCTGGGAGATAGATGCTAATATTATCATTATTTTACAGAAGAACCAGTGGCAAATGATGTTTAAATGATTTACCCATGGTCATATGAAAAAGTGTTTGATCCAGATTCAAATTCAAATATAATTGAGGGAAAGAAGGGAGAGAGATAAGCATTGTGTAAATCTTACTCTAATCGGATTGGGCTCTAAAAAAGCATATCAGACATATTTGGTTTCACAAAAAAACTTGTCCCTACTTATAGGGAAGTGGGAGGGAAAAGAGGAAAAGAAAGGGAAAGACTATTAGAAGGAAAAATAGAAGAATTAGGGGAAGGGTGCAAAAAAGGGGAGGGGCTCTAAAGAGGGGAGGACTGTTTGAGGGAGGTGATCATCAAAAGCAAAATACTGGG
>JAJPUD010030648.1:723-13044 GCA_023553655.1 Myrmecobius fasciatus | reverse complement strand
TATATATATATATATATATATATATACATACATATACATATATATGTCCTTTGAAAGTAAGATCTGAGGAGGCAGAGCCAAGATGGCTGAGAGGATACATTATTTTTTCTGACCTCTTCCCACGACCCTCAGACTAACTAGCAAATCCAGCCTCTGAATTAGTTCTGGATTGGCAAAACCCACAAATGTTGGGGATGTAACAAATTACTAGCAAAATATAATTTTGAAGAAATCCAGAAAAGATCTATTTCAAATGATCACAGAGGGAGGGGCAGCCATGTGCAAGCAGGATGAGCACAAACACCAGTGCAGGCAGTGTACAATCCCAGGGCAATGTGGGCTTCACCCTTTGGAAAATCTGCAAGAAGGAATCTACAGCAGTGTTAATTACTCTGTTCTGGTTGAAAGCCAGTAGATCATCAGAGGAAAAACCCCACAAAAGGTAAATATATCAAAAATCAAACTAACAAAACCCATATGATTATTTTTTAAAATGCAGGAAAAGAATTTTGATAACACCCATTAATATTAAATAGGAATAAATGAGTTAGTGTCATCTATTTAAAGCCATCAACAAGCATCATATGTAATGGGGATAAACTGGAACTATTCCCAGGGTGTGAAACAAGGTCACCCACTATCACCATTACTATTCAATATCATATTAGAAATGTGTGCTTTGGCAATAAGAGAAGAAAAAGATATCAAAGAAATTAGAGTAAGTAATGAGGAAACCAAAATATTTCTCTTTGGAAATGATATGACAGTATACTTAGAGAACCCTAGAGAGAACCCTGAAAAAAACTATTTGAAATAATCCACAACTGTAGCAAAGTTGCAGGATACAAAATAAATCCACATAAATCTTCAGCACTTTATGCATCACTAACAAAATCCAACATCGAGAGATAAAATGAGAAATTCCACTTAAAATAATGATTGATAGTATAACGTACTTGGGAATCTATCTGCAAAGGGAAAGTCAGGGATTATATTAGTAAAACTACAAAAAAACTTTCCACACAAATAAAGTCAGTTCTAAATAACTGGAAAAATATCAAGATATCAAGTGTTTGTGGGTAAGCTGAGTGAATATAATAAAGTTGACAATACTACCTAAACTAGTACCTAAACTACTCTTTTTATTTAATGCTATACCAATCAAACTCCTAAGAAACTATTTTTACTGACCTGAAAAAAAATTTACTGACTGAAAAAATTCATCTGAAAGAACAAAAGTTCAAAAATTTCAAGGGAATTAATGAAAAAAATGCAAAAGAAAGTGGTCTAGCTGTACTGGATCTAAAACTATATTTCAAAGCAGCGGTCAACAAAACCATTTAGTAATGGCTAAGAAATAGAGGAGTCGATCATGGAATAGATTAGGTTCATAGGACACAATAGGTAATAATATAGCAAGCTAGTGTTTGACAAACCCAAAGACCACAGTTTTTTTTTTGTATAAGAATTCACTATTTGACACAAACTATTGGGAAAATTGGAAACTAGTATGGCAGAAACCATGCATTGACCCACACCTAAGACCGTATACCAAGATAAGATTGAAATGGGTTCACAATGTAGACATAAAGAATGATATTATAAACAAATTAAAAGAACATAGGAGAGTTTGCCTTTTGGATCTGTTAAGGAGGAAGGAATTTGTGACCAGAGAAAAAGTAGAAATCATTATTGATCACAAAATAGATAATTTTGATCATATTAAGTTAAAAAGTTTTGTACAAACAAAACTAATGCAGACAAGATTAGAAGGGAAGCAATAAACTGGAAAAACACTTTTACATTCAAAGGTTCTAATAAAGGCCTCATTTCTAAAATATATAGAAAATTATCTCAAATTTATAAGAATTCAAGCTATTCTCCAATTGATAAATGGTCAAAGGATATGAACAGACAATTTTCAGATAAAGAAATTGAAACTATTTCTAGTCATATGAAAAGGTGCTCCAAATCACTATTGATCAGAGAAATGTGAATTAACATAACTCTGAGATACCACTGCACACCCCTCAGATTGGCTAAAATGACAGCAAAAGATAATAATGAATGTTGGAGGGGATATGGGAAGACTGGGACACAATATACTGTTGGTGAAAGTGTGAACAGATCCAAACATTCTGGAGAGCAATTTGGAAGTACACTCAACAAGTTATCAAGCTGTACTTACTCTTTGATCCAGCAATGTTTCTATTGGGCTTATATTCCAAATAAATCTTAAAAGAGGGAAAGGGACCCACATGTACAAAAATGTTTGTGGCAGTCCTTTTTGCAGTGGCAAGAAACTGAAAGTAAATGGATGCCCATTAATTGGAGAATGGCTGAATAAATTATGGTATATGAATGTTATGGAATATTATTGCTCTGTGAGAAGGAACCAGCAGGACGATTTCAGAGATATCTGAAGAGACTTACATGAATTTATGCTAAGTGAAATGACCAGAACCAGGAAATCATCATACACTGCAACAATAAGACTATACAATGATCAATTCTGATGAATGTGGCTCTCTTCAATAATGATATGAGTCAGACCAGTTCCAATTGTTTAGTTATGAAGAGAGCCATCTACACCTAGAGAGAGGACTGTGGGAAGTGAGGGTGATTGACAATATAGCATTTTCACTTTTTTTGTTGTTGTTTGCTTGCACTTTATTTTGCTTCTCCCTCCCTCTCCCTTTCACTTTCCCTCTCCCTCTTTTTTCCCTCTTCCTCTTCCTCTTCCCCCTCCCTCTCTCTCTCCTCTTTCTTTATCTTAAAACTGATTTGATTTGATTTTTCTTGTGTGGTATGATAATTGTATAAATATGTATGCATATATTGGATTTAACATATATTTCTACCATGTTGACCATGTATTGGACTACTTACCATCTATGGGAGGCCATGGGTGAAGGGGAGCAAATTGGCACAGAAGATTGTGCAAGGGCTAATCTTGAAGAATTGTCCAAGCATATGTTTTGAAAAATAAAAAAGCTTTAATAAAGAAAAAAAAGAAAGATCTAAAGAGTGTGTGTGTGTGTGTGTGTGTGTGTGTGTGAAATTGGGAGTCAGGGAAATAGTTGGTTCCTGTAGATCCAGCATGGTGTTTTATATATATTCAGTGTTTGACAGATGTTTTCTATTGAACAAATTACACATCTACCAAATAATCCAATGTAGTTATTGCCTCATTGCAACTATTTATAAGTCCTTCCCCTTTAAGCTTTCTATATACTTAGCTAAAAGAAAGATAATAAGTAATATTAAGTGCCTAGCATGTGACAGTTGACAATACCAAAATAATTAGTTTTAAAATGATACTGCATTTGATTAACACACAGCACAAGTACACATGAATGAGAATGGATCTGGCTATATTTATTTCACACAAGAAATGATGCCTACCTATTGTCTTTTGAAAGTTTTTGTACCACCTTATCTTTATACTTTTGCTTGTTTCAGCTGAGAAACCTCTTAGTTCCTATCTCCATTAATCTAACTCCTACTTTTCTCTCAATATCCATTTCAAATCCTATCTCTAACAACAAACACCAACCCTCGAGAATTGTTCCTTTAATTTAATTTATCACTAACAAAATTGTTTTTGAAAGTTACTTTGCAATTGCTGTCTTCCATCTTATTACAGAATTTTACATTCTTATGTTCACACTTAGACTCATCTAGATTTTCAACTCATTGAGGGCAGTAACTACATATCATATTTAGTATATGTTTGAAGACTAATATCATAGAAATTGCTTAATAAAATCTATTGGCCAATATTATTATAGAGAGCACTCTGGAAGAATAATCACAATTACTTCAATAAACCTGTGTTTGCATCAGTGTGAGTAATACCCTAATGTAGCAGTATCAAATCAAAAAGAAATGGATCTCTATGGGATATATATTGAGTTAGAAAATGACAAATTAATATTATGTTGTACTTTCTATATTTTATAAAGCATTTACCAAGTACATTTTAATCTAGTTTGAACCACAATTAGTTTTTTGTTTGTTTGTTTGTTTTAGAACCTGGGGGTTACAAATTTTAAAACTCTAATATAGAGCACATCACATCCATTCCTATCTGTTCTTGGTGTGAGGAACCATTTCTAGCTGTTTTGATATTGAAAAGATGTAAGTGGATATTAAACAGTAATAATTCCTATTTAACCACTCAAATCAATTTCATAAATACTTATTAAATATTACATTCAAAACATTGGAGATAGAGGAAAAGAAATAAATCAGTCTCTACCTTCAAAGAGTTTACATTTGACTCCATTGCTTATGAATTCTGATTTATATTCTCTCCTCAACTATTCATGGAACTCCTTATGGGTTCATCTTCAGAACCATGTGCATCTTCTATAAGCTTGACAGTTTGAGGTGGTGGGAGGCTTTTAAGTATAATGAAGCATATAGCATTCAGCATGTTGATCTTTTGTTATCTGAGGTAAAATCTGAAGTTTAAACTGTTGTTTCATATCATCATCTCAATTATCTTAGAATTATTTGGTTTGCTTGAGGACTAAAGAGAAAATAGATCACTGACTGCTATAGTATTTAATGTATTTTAACCAAAATTTTCCCATTATTTCACATCACATATGCATAATGAATTTGGAAGAAATCTCTAGGAAATTCAAATCAAATAAATATATTTTTTAAAAAGTTTCTATGAACTGATCTGTCATCTTGGCTTAATAACTTGTTCAGTTTCTTTGGAGAATTGGTGCTTACTTTCCTTTTGTGTTAGATATGGTCAAAAAAGTTGGTGAAAATACCTGAAATAGTAGTGTGGGCAGGAATGACATTTTCTTTAAAATAGAATTTATTCTATTGTCAGCTCACTGTTCATACTTTGATCTCAAACATACATCTGATATCCATTTATTGACAGTTTACATTATAAAATGGGATTCAGTGAAGTGAGATATTGTTATGAGCTTCCAGTCAGGTTTATAAACAAACAATTGAAACATATTTGTTTGCTTAGTTTGTTTTTCTTTTGTTTGTTTTCCAATTGACCCAACAAAACATATGTACAGAAACAAACTGAAAAGTAAATACACTCAATGAAGGAATGATCAACTCTTTAGAAAATCACAGTGTAAGTGATAAAAAAAAATAAATGCAATTATAAGTATTAAATACAGTACTATGATAATAGGATGATATCTCCAATGACTGCATTGCATCATTTTGGATAGAATAAGCTATGTTTCTAATTTTTTGGCCTTCCCAAAATGCCATTTAGTTTGCTTTCAGTATCCAATGACAAAATTGTGGTTCCTTAAAGGAAAAATAATAGAAATAGACAAAATAAGCACTCAGCACTTTCTTTTTTTTAACATTTTGATTTCTTTTTGTCATTAGATTCTTAGGATAGACATTTTTTCCTACTCAAGTAGTGTACCAGTAAATGTGTTACTGCACTTCTTGAATATTGTTCTGAACAAGAGGAACATGAAAAGTAACAGTGAATAAAACAATAGAATGTGTGTGAGAGAAAAAGTTACTATTCTCTACTTTTTTTGCTCAGATCTGTTCTAGAAAAAAATATTAGAATGCAATTTATCAAATGTGGAAAGAATGCTAGGTTTGTTGACCTGTATTTGAATCTCCATTCTTCTACTCACTATCTGTGTGAACATGGATAAGTAATTTTATCACCCTATGCCTCAGTTTCCTCATCTGTAAAATAAAAGAGTTGACTTTGATCTAGCAGTGTCACTACTGGTTCTGTATCTCAAAGAGATAATAAAAGAAGGGAAAGGACCCACATATGGAAAAATTTGTAGTAAAACTTTTTGCAGTTGCAAGGAATTGAAAACTGAATGAATGTCCTTTCCTTGGAAAATGGCTAAATAAATTATGGTATATAAATATCTTGGAATATTATCATTCTATAATTAAAAAGCAGGCTGATTTCAGAAGAGGGACTTATGTAACTGATGCTGAGTGAAGTAAGCAGAACCAAAAGAACACTGTACACAGTAACATCAAGATTATGTGATATTCAACTATTATAAACTTACCTCTTCTCAGTAATGTGATGATACAAGATAGTTCCAATAGACTTGGGAAGGAAAATGCCACCCACATCTAGAAACAGAACTATAGAGACTGAATGTGAATTGAAGCATAGTATTTTCATTTTTTTTGTTTGCTTTTTTGTATAGTGATTTTTTTTCTCCTTTTGATCTGATTGTTTTCTTGCACCACATGACAATATGAAAATATGTTTAAAAGTACTGTACATGTATAAACTATATCAGATTGCTTGCTATCTTGGGGAGGGGGGAAGTAAGGGAGGAAGACAAAAAATATTTGAAACTCAAAGTGTTAAAAAATTACTGTTGAAAACTCTATATGTATTTCAAAAAAATAAAATAATGCTATTGAATAAATAGAAGCATCGAATTAAGGCACATACAAACAAATATGTATGTATATATGTATTTATTTATTTACACACCTGTATACATACATATATAGGGACATACATTGTATTAATTTTTGTTTTGTTTATTTGTATCATAGTATTTATTATAAATTTATTATTTATTTGTATTATATTGTGTTCATTAAATGTGTATATATGTGTGTATACAAATGCATACAAACAATATTTGCCTAGGAAGGAATTATTTTACATAGCTCACTACTTATAGTATAGACTACTTATTATCCTTTCCATTCTTATCAGACCTTAAATAAATATTTCTTATGTGTAGTGTATGTACAAATAACATAGAACTGGGTCTCTGATATTGAAGATTTCAGATTTTATTTGGGAGATATTATAAATCTCTAGAAAGAAATGATACTGTAAGTTATTATATGTTATCTTACATGAATATTACAAAAACAATGCCCAGATGCCCAGAATCCTGGGCATTTGAAAATGAATTATGAATAAAGTACGGGACTTCGAATTAGGAAGACCTAGGAAAGAGTCTCAACCTTACTATCCTAGGCAAGGCATTGCATTTCTCTTGGATTAAATTTCACCATAAGTGAAATGAAATCATTGTATTTAGTACTTTCTTCTAGGTCTAATTCAATCTATACTAGTAAAGAGGCAGTAACCATCATAATTCAAGGGAAACAGAATAGTTCCATCTGAGATCAAAGAAAAGGAAGTGGAAGCTCTGCTAATTCGGAACAGTTATTCCATTCCTAATGGAATCCAAGTGCTGGGTGAAGGACTAGTAAAAGGGCTTTCTATACATAACCTAAAGGAAGAAATTCAGCACAAATTCTCAGAAAACACACTTGATAGCGGAGTGGCATATGATATTAAGGAAATCATTCAGTTCTACACATTGTCTAGGCCCTACTTGCATCATTTTATTGTCCTGTAGTATTATGGTAGATTCATATATAGTCCATTATCTGAGAAGGATACCTGAGAAGTTCAGGATTTGCATTAGTGGTGTGAGATCAGTATAAAAGCTCAATTAATTCTGGACCGTTCACATTGCTTTTGGATTCCCCTGTCTTTTCCTTAGTCTCATAACCCTGTGAGTTGACTAGTTCTTAGGGGAAACTTTGTTAACCTCTATGAATCTAGAATATTTTAGTTTTACATATGATTCTTAGATCTTTACAATTAGTTGGGATGTATAAATGTTTATTTCACATTATTCAGAGAAGATGTGAATCTATTTTAATGATAAATGAAACAAGATATATATCTAGTAATCTTGACTAGTTAGTTCTATAATTTGTCTTTGAATGATAATATAAAAAGAACAGATCTAGGTTTATCAATAAAAATCATGTTAGTAAATAAGCATTTTAAGATATTTGCTATCTTCTAGACACTATACTATACTAGCTGAGGATACAAATATAATAAAAAAAATAGCCCCGGTGTCCAAGATTCTTGGAATCTTAATGGAGTGAACACTTAAAAGAGAACTGAAAATTGTGACAAGAGAGGCAAGACAGTGAATTCAGAAGAATGAAGAGTCTCATCTAAGGCTGTTTCCTAAAAGAAGGCTCCAAAAGCATCTAAGTGAGAAAGGCTCCATGGGATTGGATCAGCTAAGATACTGTGGGACAGCCAGAGCTGATTCCTTTTCCCCCAAAGTGAAAGAATTAAGTGTTTACAAAACCTTTATTTTAAGAAACACTGAGTTCTCTCCAACTAGTGTTTACATTGGGTCACAAATCTTGGTTCCAATGCAGTATGGACTTTTATAGCATCAGACTTTCCTTCTTTTACCAGCCCTATCTGCTTCTGTAGTTTCTTTTGGTTTTGGCCCAGCCACTTCATTATTTTTTATTAAGATACTTGCACTTGTCTTCTAATCTTCCCTAGTATCATGTTGGACACTTGGCAACATGAGAGTCTTATCTTCAGTTGCCATATCTTTTATTATTTCAATACTGTCCATGGAGTATTCTTGGCAAAGATACTGGAGGGTTTTCCACTTGCTTCTCCACTGAATCACCTTTGAGCATATATCTTCACTATGATGTATCCATCTTAGGTAACACTGCACATCATAACTCATAGTTTTATTTAACTACACAAGCCTCTCTGTTATAGGAAGACAGTGATCCAGGTGAAGTTCAGCTGTGGATACATGTGGGAATGGAAGCAAAATCTTATCTTTTAAAGATCAATACTATATAGGAACTTAGAATGTAATATATGTGAACCAAGGCATGATGGATGTGGTCAAACACTAAATGAAAAAAAATTAAACATTGAAACTTTAGATGGCAGTGAATTTAAATGGATGGAAATGGTGAATTTAATTCTGGTCATCATTGCATATAATAGTATGTGGAATCCCTTAGAAAAAAACATCATTAGATTTCATAATCACTAAAAAGGTAAAAAAAATTGTTCTGGTATATAATCTCAAAAATGATAGAATGATATCTATTTTTATCCAAGGAAAAAAACATTCAGCATTATAGTAATTCAGGTTTATGTTCCGATCACCAATTCAAAAGAAGCCAAACTTGATCAGTTCTATAACGACATAAGGCATCAAAATATCTTTTAAAAATAACATAATAAGATGTAGCAATTTGAACTCTAAAAAATGTCTTGAAACATTATATTCCAGAGAAAAAAGAAGTTGGGGTTGCATTTTATCCCACAAAGTTGAATATAATCCTAAATGGAAAAAAAAGATACTTAATGAACTGAAAAGCTTTAACAGTTTTTGCAACAAAAAGACCAGAACTTAAAGGAAAATTCAATACAAAAGCTCCAGAAGAAATATAAGGACATCATTGCTATAACTAATCATAAGGCACTGATTAAAGTCAAACTGTTTCCATATGATATATGTAAATGTTATTATTAATAATTATTAGCTATTTTATCAGTAAAATGATTCTTAATACTGTTAACATTATTAACATAGTTTGAAAGAAAGGTTGGAGCAGAGTTGTGTATGAAAAGGTGATTCAAAAAAAATCAACAATTGGTTAGGAAAAAGATAAAAAGAAAAAATAATATCTCATAAAACTAGGGTGTGAAAACAGAATAACACAGAGGAAGCTGGTGATTTTGGAGAGTTGGTAATATTGGAGCCTTACTTTTAATTAGACTGAAGAGAAAGCAGAGGATATATCTGGAGAGGTTTAGAAGTGTTTTGAACTTCCAAAGAAAGAAGAAAACTGGAGAACAATGTTGAGGAGGAATTTTTAGAAGGGTATGTTTATTAAAATTGTGAAGTGGGATAAATAGATAAAAGGGCTTTTAAAGAAGAGTATAAAATAAGGAATAAAAAGATAAGAGGAAAAGATAAGGTAACAGAAATAGTGTGGGAAAAAGAGACTAAGAAAGAAAATAGTGAGTAAAAATAAAGTGGAGGGAATTCACAAATAGTAACTAAAACTTTAAATTTGAATGGGAAATAATTTAGGGAATAAGTGAATGTTGTGGTATTATGATAGTGATAATATAGTAGTACTATAAAAAATGATGAGCTCATTGATTTGATGGAAAAACTTAAACAGAATAAGGAAGAATGGAATGGGCAGCACCAAGGGAATGCTGTGTACAGTAATACCAATATTATTTTTAATGATAAAAATAACTATTTTCAAAATATATTCAATGATAGTTTTCAGCATTCACTCTTGCAAAACTCTATGTTCCAAATTTTTCTCCCTCAATTCCCACCAGACCCTTTCCTATTCAACAATTAATCCAATATAAATTAAAAGCGCAATTCCCCTATGCATATTTCCATCTTTATCATGCTGCACAAGAAAAATCACATAAAAAAGGAAAAAAGCCAAGAAAGAAAACAAAGAGAAAGCAAAGAATAACCAAAAAAGGGAAAATACTATTATTTTGTAATTGACATTCAGTCCTCATAGCCCTTTTTATGGACACATCTTGCTCTCCATCACAGTCTATTGGAATTGGCCTGATTCACCTCATTGTTGAAAAGAATCAAGTCCATCAGAATTGATAATCATATAATCTTATTGCTTTGTACAATATTCTCTTGGTTCTACTCACTTCACTCAGTATCGATTCAGGTAAGTCTCTCTTGGCCTTTCTAAAATGATGTTGCTGATTGTGTTTTAATTGAATAATAATATCCCATAATATTCATATACAAAACTTATTCAGTTAATCTCCAACTGTTGGGCATCTACTCAGATTCCAGTTTCTTGCCACTACAAAAAGGGCTGCCACTAACAGTTTTGCATATTTGATGAGTCCTTTTCCCTTCTTTAAGATCTCTTTGAGATATAAATCCAGTAGAAACACTGCTTATGCAGTCTGACAGGTGTGTATTGGTATCTCAGAGTTGTCTTAATTAGCATTTCTCTGATCAATAGTGATAAGGAGCACCTTTTCATATGACTAGAAAAAGTTTCAATTTCTTCATCTGAAAAGTGTCTATCCGTATCCTTTGACCATTTATCAATTGTAAAATGGCTTGTATTCTTATATATTTGAGTCAACTCTCTATATATTTGGGGCGGAGACAAGATGACAAACTGCAGACAGCATCCTCTGTGAGCTCCTGAGACCTTTCCTCAGACCCAGACAAATTGAGCCTCCAAACTGGTTCTGGAGCGAGGGCTCAACCAAACACTTGGACTACAATGCACTTCTATCAAATATCTACTTTGAAAGAACTTCTGAAGTCAGTTTTAGACGGGCAGGGGATCGAACAGCTCCCAGCACTCAGAAACCAGTGCACAGCCAGGGTGCAAGTCCGGGGCTAGGAAGGACCAGAAGATATTAGGCTTCCAGGAAGTCCCTGGGAGATGCTTGGGCCACTTTGCTCTGCTTGCAGGCAGGGGCTTTGAAAGATCTACCTTTGATAAAGGGTGGATGGAGAGCAGCTGAAAGTGTGTCCTAGTGTGGATCTAGCGATATCAGGCCCAGACCAGAAGTCAACTCAGCAAACTGCCCCAGGGCAAATTGAAATTGCTGCTGCAGAATTCCCTGCTAGTGACTGACCCCTCAGCTGAAAATAATGAGCAAGAAGGAGAGAACTCTCACCATAGACAGCTTTTACTGAGTGAAACTAGAGAAGTCTCCAGATCCTGAGATTCTGAAAACAATCCCAGATAAAGCCACAAAGGTGGACTTAAGCTGGTCTCCCTTTCAGAAGGCTTACCTGGAAGATTGCATAAAGAATCTCAAAAGAGAGCTAGAAGAAGATTGGGGAAATAAATTGAGAGCAGTGCAAGAAGGAAATATCGCCCTGCAACAGAGATGTGAAAAACTGGAAAATCAGTCTGGTGAATTGGAAAAAGTTGCCAACTCGCCGGAAAATAAAAACAGTGAGGGGGGCGGAGCCAAGATGGCGAACAGCAGACAGCTTTCTCTGTGAACTCCTTGGGACCTTCCCTCGAACCCAGACAAAGTGAGCCTTTGAACTGGTTTTTGAGTGAGAACTCCGCCAAACTTTTGGACTACAACCCACTTCTATCAAAAATCTACCTTGAAAGAACTCCGGAGAAGGTTAGCCTCAGGGGAAATCGGCCGCTGGTCATGCAATCAGACTCCAGCAGGGGCGGAAGTCAGGGCTGCGATAGAGGGGCAGATTTGAGGCACTCAGGAAGCCCCTGGGAGATGCCTGGGCCACTTTGCTCTGCTTGCAGGCAGGTGCTTTGGCAGATCTGCCTTTGGTAAAGGGTGGATCGAGAGCAGCTGAAAACGTGGTCCTAGTGTGAATCTAGCCCAACCACCCTCAGACCAGAAGTCAACTCGGCAAACTGCCCCAGGGCAAATACAAATTGTTGTGGTATTCTCTGCTGGTGACCCATACCCTAACTTTAAATCGTGAGCAAGAAGCAGGAGAGAGCTCTCAC
>JAJPUD010030647.1:0-13045 GCA_023553655.1 Myrmecobius fasciatus | reverse complement strand
TGCTCCTTGCCACTCTCATTTCAAACTATGCTAACAAACAAATGCAACCAATGTGTCCCACCAGTACTCTGTTTTAATACTCCAGGCCCATATGATGATGCTTCATTAATTCTATGGAACTGTCATGATACACAGGAGCTACGCTAGGACTCCAATATGCACAAAGGGAGTTAGTCACTAATAATTTCATTAAGCTCAGATCCTATCATCTTCTCACAATCAGCTTTGAGGAACGACAAACAATTCTCTCACGATACCATATGAAGTCGTCATCACCTCAATAGAAAGTCTACACAACGTGAGCACAAACCACCCAAGAGGCACGACTCTATTTTGTGTCCAAAATTAGTGAATCACAACTGCTCATGAAACGTTTCTAAAGTCAACTCAAAGCCAGGTGAGATGAATTCGTAACAGAGGCCCTCCATCCACCAGCAAGGTTTCCACAAAGCTAAACCAGCTAGTGGAAACCTGCAGAAAGTAGCACAGAATATTTCTGGAAGAAAACTGTGAAAGTGCTTCACAAAGTGTTTCTGATTTCCAAAAAACCTGTTACAAGAAAAATAAATTCATTTAGCCAAAAGCATTAAGTTGCTTCTCTCCTATCACTCACTGGCCTCAAATTTTCAGATAGGAAGGAGCTTTTTGATTGGGGTAATTTTCCTGGAGGTTTCAGCTGGCTGGCTGGGAGAGCCTCCCCAGCATAGTAGTGGGGATGTGCTTCAAATGCCATGTAGGTCAGGTTTGGTAATCTAAAGAGACCCCCTTTTTGCAAGGAGCAAGCAAAAAAAAAAAAAATCTTCTTCATCCAAATCATCTGAAGACCACTGAATTTCTCCAGAATACCATCTGAATGGAATGAATAAAAATCCTCTTTTGAACAAAGGAAAGTAGTTTTAAGTCTTTGCTCTTACAATTTCTCTTCTTAAAGAAATGAAACATGCCATATTTAACATTTGAAAAGTTCTGAACCTAAAATCCCAAAAAAGGACATTTCCCTACCACCAGCCAACACAAAAAAAGGATTCCACATGAAATTATCAATCTCCATTTCATGCTACTTGTTTTTTAAAAAGTATGTAATAAATAATATCTTTGAAAACTCTCCTGCTTGTCCGTGCTTCTTCCTGTACAATTCTGGGCATTTTTAAAAAACATTGCCATGGTGTGTGCCGCATACAAAGGGATCCAAAAGGCTGTGAGAGAACCACTATAAGAAAAAAAGCTTCTCCCCAAAGCTGTGGGAAATATACACAAAAGAGCTCGAGTGAGTGCCTTTGCCCGTGCACACAAACAGCCGCACGGCCCACACAACAGCGTGGCTTCCTGCCAGCACTTTGCCCAGGAGCTCAGCCAACGAGACAATCCATGTGCTTCTCACCCCTCTGGACTGGGCAAAGATCACTGCGTGGAGCCCAGGAACAGGGGAGCAGAGATCCTCAGAGAGGAAACCCTCCAAGTGGAATCCTTTACAAACTCCTCATCCCCTGGAGTCTGCGTCCAAATGGATCCTCGGCAACCCCCGTCACCCCTAGGGAACAGCAAGCTCAGTGCCCTCTGCGAGGTCTTGCCCAGGGCTCCCTGAGGAGGTGCCATTGAAACACAGAAGGCAAAGAGTTGACCTGCCATGTTCCGGAATGCCAGGAGAATGTGCCGGGGGCATAGCCATTCTCCAGGAGGCCAGCAGCTTCAGGGAAGAGCTGGCAGCTTCCCTCCCCAGGAGAAGCCTCTCTCCCTCACCTTACACATGCCGTAATCAGTGAGCTTAATGTGTCCTTCAGAATCCAGCAACACATTGTCCAACTTCAGGTCTCGATAGATTATCCCTCGTTCATGAAGGTAATTTAGTGCTAGACTTATTTCTGCAGAATAAAATCTAGAATGAGATAAAAAGGTCACTGGTTTGCTTCAAAAGAAATGTGCACTAAACCTTCAATGCCTAATTGGTAAGGACAAATATATGTATTTGCTTTACAAATGTAAATATCACTCAAGTCACATTAAAAGTTTTTTTCTCTGCTCAGGAGTCAAAAATATCCAAAAAATACCCAAAGCGACACCAGACCCCGCACATAAACCAGCTGGAAAACACACATTTTAAAATATTGCTCTTTCATTAAAATCCTATATTTCACAGAAATCTTTTCATACCTCAAACAGACTAATGAACGACTTAAAACTAGCAACCCTTCCAACAACCACCTACCGTTCACGCTGAACTCTCAGAACAAGAAAGAAAAGAAAGTATTTCTGCCATTGGGTAATGTATTATCACAAAAGCCATCCTGGGACACTTCAGCCTATCTTGGAGGTGGAGACCCCGGACCCTCCAAGACTGGGGGGGTGGGGTAGGGAGCAGATTCTTAGAGAAGGCCTGTCTTGTGTCCGAGGACCTGCCCAATCACGTTCAGAAAGGCAGCCATGAACAAGGTGGACACAAGAAGGTGATTTGAGGATTTGAAAAATCCAACATATTTTTCATAACCAACAGTCATGATGGCCCCTACATACTGCTTTATATATTATGACACTATCTGGGCTGTCAAATTTTTTACATAGAAGGCACAAAAAAGAGCACAGGAAAACATTATTTAGTCACTATTTGAGCAGTGGCATAATTAGTTCATATGAAACACATCCAGTGATCAGTGGTTATTATTGTGGGCAGAGGTTTTAGCCACAGAGGGATAAAAAGAAGGTCTTCTGGGAAAATATTCAGGTTTTGTGAGTAAAGCAAATCAGCAAATTCATTCTCTAGACCTCACTGGACAAACTTCAAGATGAAATAAATCTCAACAAAATCATTAATTAATTAATTTCACTCTCTGCAGCAGTCTTAGAAGAGATTGTCCTAAATAACCCAGACTATCAGGAAACACTGTCATTTAGATCCAAGACATTCATCTATTGTTCCTTATGGAAATAACAGACTGATTGTATTTTTTAAATTGATCCTATTTAGAGTTAATTAATTTTGTCCTGTAACTAAGTCACTGTTCTTTGTTGTCCTATAATGAGTTAAGTTTAGAAATCTAGACCTCTTGCTAATCACTGTTCTATTCTTGTGTCAAGGAAATCTGTTACCCTTGAAAGGAGGGAGGCAGACAGGAGGGAATCAGGTGTACCCTTCACTAAACTATCCTTCCAGGATGTCTGGTTTGGTATCTAAGGAAGTCCGGTTCTCGCTCTCTAACCTGGCAGGTAGACTCAAACAGTGAACATGTCTTTGTTAGGAGAGGCAAGAGGGCGTTCTTGCTGGCCATCATTCCCAATTTCTAACCAATTATTTTGTCCCCACAGTTCAGCTCTGTAACCAGTAACAATGATTTAGCAATCTATAATGTTGAGCTCGTTTAACTAAACATCCCTTTTCCCCCATCCATAGAAGTCTGCTCTTTGTATAGCACCTCCCTAAAAACCACAACCAAGATAGCCATTCCCCAACTCAGGGTCTTAAGCTTCGCTGAGGAGAGCTGAGATCCTAATTATTGGCAAATTCGCATTTCACAAATATTGATCATGCTCGGAACACTGTGCCTCAATTTACCTTATTCTGCTCCCTAACCTTGTGATATCCAAGCTTTACTATGCTCTACTGGTAGACCAGCAAGCATGGCTGCAAGACATTCTTAGTTCAATAAATCATCACAATGGATAACAATACTACCAACATAGCACTAATTGGAGACCGGCTCCATTTAGGTTTTATAGGAATGGTTGCTGATTTAAAATTGGGAAAAAAAACAACTGAGCCACTGATGGGAAGGAAGTGGTCTGTCCAAAGTGAGATGAAGCAGAACCAAGCCTGAAACGCCATTCTTGATCCCTGTTCTCAAAAAGGTCAATATCCCCAAGTGATACAAAACCAAAGTTATAAAGCACAAGAGGGTCAAAGGAGTTTTCCCACCTGTTCATTAACACTGAGGCTGAACTATGCCCCCCCAATTTAGAGCCTGATCAAAATCAAAATAAAGGCAGACTAGGCTTAGAAGGGATTTTTAAAATAATAGAAATGTACTTTAATTACTTTCAAAAAACACACATAAAATGAACTTAACGGCATTACCAACAAGGGGCCCCCTCAGATGAATCCGAACAAAAAAAGATGTATGATTAGTATATTGTTATATAAATGGACCCTGAAAATAAGGGCAAACATTCCCTTCAAAAATGTTATTGTACTATTCGTTTCTTTAAGAGCCCTTGGAAACTAGAATGTGCATTAAGATATATTTAATAAATACTAAAGCAAAGCTAAGAACTGCAAAGGAGTGGGAGGGACCTACGAGGGTTTCCCTTGTGTGGCAAATAACCCACCTTGGGCAAGACCACGCAGCTTACCTAGCATGTTCTTCTGGGAGTTTCCTCTGTCGCTGCATGTGAAACATGAGATCTCCTCCATTCACATACTCTATCACAAAGAACAACCTAAAAAAGAAGAGCACCCCTCAAACTCCAACCGGGCCAAGCCTTCACTCCCAGACCAGACAACACAATGGAAGGCAGCCAGAGCGCACGCTTTGCCCGGTCTGCCCGTGGTGGCGAGGCAAGACTGGCAGCAGCTAATGGCAAGGAGGAGGTGGTCACAGGAACAGTGCAAAGAGGGGCCCACGACCGGGCATTCCCTTCAGTGTCAGCATTCCCCCAACAGTTCTTTGGTTCTTGCCATTATTCTTTATTCAATAACCGAGCTGGGAGCCTCGTGCGGGAGTCCCCAGATCTTGTGTCTGCCTATGGCTGGGTCCCCGATAAGAACGAAAGGTGGGCAGGGGCGGCTTTTGCTTTCTACTCCCTAGTGCTTAGCACAGCTCCGTGTGGCTGCTGACTGAGGGAGAGACCCGCCAGCCTGGGTGTGAGAGGGCCGCCCCTGGATGAGCAGGGACACTTCTTGATGCCCACGGGCTCCTCAGGAGGGCCTTGGAACCCTCTGTGGAACCCAGGCAGCCTTATGGCCAGGGCGGCTCCTGCTGGGGTTACTGCACCACGGGGGAATCTCCCCTTGACGTCTGCTCCAGGGTCCTCCGAGGCCTCAGCCCGTGAGGGACTGCAGGTCAGGCTGTAAAATTCTGGAAGGGCTCCTGAGCAGAGTGACGCCGCCCATCCAAGAGCCTCTGTGAGGAGCAGAGTGGAGACCTGGACAGGCACTGTGGTAGTCGCAGCGTGGATGGGGCACCGTGGCATGGACGGGGCACCATGGCAGCCATCAAGACAGCTGCAGTGCAGATGAGCACCATGACACAGATGGGGCACCATGGCAGCCACTATGGCAGGTGCAGTGCAGATGGGGCACCGTGGCAGCTGTGGTATGGATGGGACACCATGGCACAGACGGGGCACCGTGGCAGCTGTGGTATGGATGGGGCACCGTGGCAGCTGTGGTATGGATGGGACACCATGGCACAGACGGGGCACCGTGGCAGCTGTGGTATGGATGGGGCACCGTGGCAGCTGTGGTATGGATGGGGCACCATGGCACAGACGGGGCACCGTGGCAGCCGCAGCGTCACGGCTCGTGACCACGCTCGCTTCCTCCTTCCTCACACGCCATCCCGCACGCACCACACACGGACCCCGACCGCGACCCTCCTCTCCCGTTTACCTGCTTTCTGTCTGGAAGCACGAGTGCAGGCCCACAAGGAAGGGGTGGTTGGAGGCCTGCTCGAAGACGTGCTTCTCCGTCTGCACCCAGTCGATGTCCTGAGAAGACACAGGAGAGCAACCCCAGCGCTCAGACCCCCGCTCTCACCAACACGCCCACACCCACAAGTCTCATCCCGCTCCTCGGAAACCAGCAGGGCCGGCCCCCGAGACACGGGCCAGACAGCGGCCCTCTGACCAGGTCCGCCCAGTCCACAGCCCGCCAGACGGTAAGACACAACAGCAAACGCTGTCCCGGGCCGAGGCTCCTCGTGGAAGCCCAGGCCGCAGCGGGGCCAGACAGGGGGAGGGACGACCAAGGACGCCGCGGTTTCCCAGCGTGCCCGGGGCGTCGCGCCCAGGTTGGAGGCCAAGGGCCACTCACCTCGTCATCGTTGACCAGCTCCTTCTTCACAACCTTCATGGCATAAATGCGCTCAGTTTTCTTCAGTCGCACCAACAGCACCTTGGCGTAGCTGCCCCTCCCTATCACGCGGAGCAAGTCGAAATCCAGGAGGCCCAGGCTGGACGAAGCTTTGCCGCTCTCCCTCGTGCTCATCGCCTGCCGCCGGAATTGCCACTTTTTAAAAACGCGCTTAAGCTCCCACCTGCAAAGGCCCCACTGAGGCGGAGATCCCCTCCCCCCAACATCCCTTGAGCTCCGGAGACAGAGGACTAGCCAAAGAGGGAAGGGGAGGCTTGCAGAGAGGTGGGGAAGGAAGGAGCAAAGGGCTGCCCGGAGCCGGCGGGTGGGCCGACCGCGCGCGGCAGAGCCCCCGGGACGCAGAGCCCAGCGACCTGGGCCGCGTCACGCTGCAGTTTTGCTCTCTGGCTCAACATTTCCCAGTTCCATTTTCACCCACGTCAGCTCTCCCCGCGGTGCCCGGTGTCTGACGCCTCCGCTGGAGACCCAGGTCGGCCCCACCCACGTCTCCTCAGTCAGGAAGGGGGGAGACGCAGCAGGGGGTCTCCGGGCCTGTGCTCCCCGGGGCAGGCGCACAATTGGCCGGTTTTAGCCATCCTGAATTGGGCACTTGGGGCCTTCTGGGAGGCAGCATGTCAAGACATGCTGGCAACAGAAACCAGAAGAGGTCAAGGAGGAAGTGGGTGCTAAGGAAATGAGACAGTATTTTGTGAGGAAATCATCTTAGGCTTCTTTTTAAAAAGCTTCCAAGTCTGGAGACCGAGAAGCTCAAGAAAGGAATGGATCCTAATGTAATCTTTTATCTCCCAGCAGTACTCCCCACAACACCAGAGTTTCTACCACTTAAGAAACAAATGTTAAGTTTAAATGTTGTTTAGAAAAGGCCAGAATTTTTCTAAATCTGAGGCCTTTTTCCAAAAGAAAACAGAGATTTAGTTATTTCCCCCCCAGAGAGCAGAAGAATCTAATATTATCCTAGGAAGGATCGCTAGGCAACCATTTGATGCTGTTAGCTACTAGGTGGGGGAGTCACCACGACTTGGAAGCCAGCTGCTAGAGAACTACTTACTAGGAAAAAGCTATTCTGTGGTCTGTGGGTTTGTACATGTCCCTTTCTCTTTCTGCTGGGTCATGAGGAGAAAAGGAAACAAAGACACTGAAGGGGGAAAATGAGTGCCTTTTTCTGGTAGCAAAAAACTGGGAAAAACCCCATCCGATGAAGACTGTCCGGATGAATTGTGCTTATGTGAAAGAGATAAATGTAATGAAATGATGATTGTGCCATAAAAAGGGAGGGAGAGGGGGAGGCTCCAGAGAAATCTGAGAAGACTTGATTTAATTGATGTGGAGTGAAAGGAGAACCAAATGCCACTGAAAAGCAGCCAACGTTTAAATGCTGTTGTGCTCAAGGGCCGCCTTCAGGGGCCTCCCTAGCAGAGAGGAGGCAGGCTGCAGGGGCAGAATGAAGCCGCACTTTCAGCAATGGCCAGAAGGACGGCTTGTTTTGTTTTAACATATCCTTCTTCATGATGAGGGCGGTGTCACTGAGAAATGACAGAGCCAAGCCATCCTCCTGGAAGGAGATCTGACCTCCAAGTTCCCTATAATTCTACAGCTGAAAGGGCCCTCAGATATCACCCACTCCAGCCTCCGTCCTTGAGAGAGGAAACAGAAGGTCAGCGGTGAAGGGATGGGCCTAGGCGGACAGTACCTTGTGGGGAGCAGGCGGCATCCCCTAGACTTTTGGACACTCTGGCCCCTGCCCTCCTGGACCACACTGTGATCCCCCATTAAGTCAACCGCTGGTTAACAAAACTCAGATACAACAAGACAAGTGATTTTTACCTCCTTTTCTTCACCAACATGGTCCAAACTTTCATGACTTGAAGGGTTATATGGAATCACTAGAAGAAAAAACACACGGTAAAAATGGAGCAAGAAGGGAACAAGTCACTAAAACATGCAGTGCCCCTTTCTCAAGATGTAGGGGAAGGAAGTGCCATTTCCCACTACAACCACCACCTCCGGTTTTCACCATTTCTAGCTGCCCGTGTCCCCGTGAATAAGGCTTGGTGCCTCTCTAACAGCCATGGGAACTCTTTTCATTTCACCCTTGAACAGGATGGAGAAACCAGGGAGCAGAACTCCTGCTGAGTCAAATTCTCACTAACAAAGGGGAACTGTCAGCTGGGTAGGTGGAATTGATGGGGAACTGGTGAGGGGGAGAGGAGGATCCCGTGTTCTCAACTCTCACAAGGGGACACAGCCCAAGCTGATGGGACGCCCTCAAGACCCAAGTTCTGAGGACACTGAGGGAGAAATGAGGGCCGCCGATCACAAAGACAAATGAGGACCCAAAAGAAATTTAACCAAATGAGAGGTCGCCAGACTTGTCTGGGATGACTTAGAACCTCTATACAGGAAGCAACAAAGCGATGAGCCTCTCCAAAAGGAAATGGCTGCTACGGAGAGCCAGCAGGCCTTGTCAAAAACAGATGGGGCAGCCCAACTCCATTTCCCTTTTCTGACAGACAAGGAGGGATCTTTCCCCTGATCCTTAGTAAAGTGCTGATGGGGACACTGGGCGTGGGGGCCAGACCCCAAGGGCTCGTCTTGGAGGGCATCTGGAGCAGCACAAGGCTGACCATCTTTACCAGTGACTAGGACAGACACAGATGGCACGCTCACTAGCTGTTCAGGAGATGCAAAGCTGTGAGTGACAACCTGCACACTGAGTGACAGAAATTTAAAAAAAGACCTTGACTGGCTGGAGCATGAAAATGACTAATGAAATGTGACAGAGATAAGTGGGGTTCACAGGAGCTACTTCCTAAGTGAGAGTTGGCGAAACAGTTTATGGGAAAAAGGCATAAGGCAAGTTTTGTTTTTCTTTTTTCCCACGTGGGAGGGAAAAGAAGGGGAGAGAAAATAAATGTTTATGGACAGTGAAAAACTCAATTTAAAAATAAAATGAGATTTGAAATAAACTAAGCCTTCTAAAGGAGCAGCTAGACAGTGCACCAGGCCTGGAGTCGAGAAGACTCATTTTCCTGAATTCAAATCTGGTCTCAGATGCTTCCTGATTGTGTGACCCCCCTGCCTCAGTTTCCTCATCTGTAAAATGAGCTGGAGAAGGAAACAGCAAAGCTCTCCAGTATCTCTGCAAAGAAAACCGACATCACAGAGAACCAGACACAGATGATAAATGCCCAGCGACGGCTCACAGGGAACCTAAACACCAGTGAATGGGCTGTGGATACATGAACAGTGCCCTATGGGCTGGGCTTGGACAGGGCCCGTGTCCTGACCTTCTCGGCCGGCGTCCTGAATGGCATCCAGGACGTGCCTAAGTGTGACGAACTAGGAAGAGAGACTTTCGTGGGAGAGCGCGATGACTGTCTTTGAGCCTGCAAAGGGCTTTTATGGGAATAATGATCAGACGAGTCTGGCGCAGCTCCGGAGGGCAGAGTGGGGCTGGAGGTGCAGCGGCCACGGGGGGAAAGTCTACTCCTAGACATCCTGGAGGTTGGCGCTAACTGCCCTGGGCCCTTTTCTGGGGAGCCTGGACGGCAGACACGGACTCTTCCCTGACTCTGACCAAGGAGTGGCCCCAGGCGGGCCCCACACTGTCTGGTCAGCTTCAGGTTCCTGACACTAACGAGGATGCTGGTGCTGGGGTCTTGCCCTAAGGGACTCCATGGATAACAGGGGAGCTCCACGCTGCCCCGTGCCCCTGCAGCCTTCTTACTCCCCGAAAGAGCCTCAATCAGTCCTACCTGTCTCCACGTGGTCTGAATGCACAGAGGTTTGGTCCATGGGCATCATCGGTTCCTGGATAAAGATTTCAACAGGATGAGAGCCTGCACCTGCTGACACTGACCAACGCTGCATTTCCAGCAGCTACAGAACCAAGACTCGGACTACTGCCTGCGAGCGGAGGGTCTTCAGAAGGCCTCAGGGTCTGCAGCCTGCCCCGTCCCCAGGATGAGGGGGCCCTCCCTGGGAAAAGGCAACTTTAAGCAGCCTTCTCCCAGCGAGCCAAGACTGTTGGCTGGCGAACAGTGAAGACCCCAGTTTAAAGAGTAAATGAAAGTGAACTTTCCGCATTTGACGCAGACACTAACTTTTGATAGCCGAGGAGGAGGAGGAGGAGGATCTAGCTAGTGTCCGAAGAGCTTTGCACAGACTGCTTCCCCTGAGGGAATCAGTCTGTTATCAGCTGAGGGCACTGAGGCTGAGAGGTTGGAGGAGGCGGGATTCCCATCCTGCTCTTCCTCACACTGAACCGGCCCTCTCTCACTGTGCCCCCACTGCCGTTCCTCCCTGAGGGGCCTTGGAGAAGCCGCCCCACTGAGGGGCGACAGAGTCCTGAGTCTGCACCCGAGTCTGCTTCTGCTACCAGGGCAACCTCAGGCCAGTGCCTTCACCTCTCCGGGCCTCGCTTTCCCTACCTGCAAAACGTGGGGCTAATCTATGACTTAATTTAGCAACATAATCAAATCCTCCCTTCCCAACTCTGCTCTCAGCATTTGCCCCGTCAGTTCCTCATTCAGACACTTCCAGAAAACCCAAAGTTTGGGCAAATCCAGGGAGGCGTCGTGTCTTTTGGGCTGCTGCTTGGTCTCTTTAAGGCTCTGGGACACAACAGGTCCCTTGGCACCGCTTCTTAGATGCTTATACCACACATTCAAAGTCCTGAGTCCCTTGGCCGCAGAGTGGCCTCTTCCGCCCAAAAGCCAGGGCTCGGAGCTTCGAGAGCAGAGCCCGGCCTCCTCTCTCCCCGGGCAGGGCTGGGAAGGCTCTCCTTCCCCACCTCTGCCCGCAGAGACCCTGGCACTGGCCTCCGCTCCAGCAGCACTGCCTCATGGTGCCCTGAGCCATGACCGCCTCCACCTCAGTCTTAGATACGCCGCCACCACTGGGACGTCACTGCCTTGAGGACAGGCGTTCTTTTTGCTCTTCCTTTGTATGTCAGGATGCAGTAATTACTTAAGAAAAGCTGCTGATAAAATGAAAAGCAGTGGAAGCAGAGCCACGTGGAGTGAAGAAAGTCCTCCGGCGCCTCTTCCTGAGATCACATCCCCTGATGGGGCAGGGGATAAATGCTGCCTGAGTGGCCCTGGCCACTGGCAGAGCTGCCAAGCTGCATGCACAGCAGGTTTCAGCGCACTGGTGAGATGGCAGGTCTAGCCTCTCAAAACTTGTCCCAAAATCGCTAGTTGTAAAAACTTATCTGGAAATTCTAGATTTTGTGAAAAATTAGTCTCATACACCAGCACTCCTGTGGGCACTCAGACCTAGAATCAGGGCACCTTCACGTGTGTATAAGTATGTATGCACACATGTGTCTACACGGACGTGTAGTTATGCGTCTCACTCACTCAGCATGCAAGTCCCACCAGCCTCCTGCCCACTAACCACCCAGCTTTGGTCCCAAGGAGCCAGTCTCTTACCGGGGGCAGAGAATGGCGTCCACATTCAATGGTAACAAGCTTGTGGCACTTCTTGTGAACGAGCAGCTTGCAGTTGATGCACTTGTAGCCCTGGCGCCCAAGGCCCCAGATTCGGTCGGTGCAGATTGCACAGTGGGCTCGCTAAAGACAGAGAGGGAGAGCCAGCATTTAGACCAGCGGGGGTGGAAGGGCCCTGACTCCCTTCCCACCCTCCTGTAGGGTCTACATTCCCATTCTGCGAGGACAGAGCAACATCCCCCATATCTATTCTTTCCCCAATGCTATATAAGCCAGAAAGAAAATGAAATGGAGATGCGGCCTTCAATGAACGTGCAGTGGCCTGCCACCTTAACGTGGAGGCCACACTTTGGGCACTCCGGGCTTTTTCGTGCACAGAAAGAGGGGCTAACTCAGAACATGAAAGGCCCTTGCTAAGAAGAGCCCTCTGAAGCCCCCAGAGCCTCTGCCTTTTTAGCTGGCAGCCTGGGGAATACCAGGGATGCTAGGGATGCTGTGGGTGCACTGAGTGCTAGCGAAGAGCAGCAGGGTATGCAGGCCTTCTCTAAAAAGGGGGCTCACTACCCCCCGACTTTCGGCTGTCTGGCAAAGCTTATGGACCCCTTCTCAGAACGTTCTTAAAGCCCTAAAATACACTGGACTACAAAAGAAACCAATAATTCTGAAAGAAAGAGAAGATTTTTTAAACCAAGGTTCACAGATGCTGGGAACTCTCTTCCTGGGGTCTCAGGAGCCTGTGGACCCTAGGTGAGGGACCCCAGGTGAGGAACTCCCACTTCCAGTTGTGAATGAGCCTCGCCCTAAGTAGCTGTGGGCCCAGCACCTGCCCAGGAGCCCAGGAAACATGGCACCTACAAAGTTCTGGGAAGATCCATACGCACCCAGGTCAGCTTCATTCAAGCCTTTTGAGGTCCCTGGAGTGACCGGAGAACCTAGCCAGCCTCTGCTTAGTCAGCAAAAAGGCAAAACTCAGTCTTTCTCTGCCATCAAAGAGTCTGGGTCAGGGCACAAGGGGGCATGGGGGGTCACACAAGCCATGCAGGCCGCATTACCCTGTTGAACCGCTTGGCTTGGAACGTGTGGCCATTGGCACAGTAGAGCTTCCTCCAGCGGCGCGCGCCTCGGCGATAGATGGACTCTGAGAAGGACGAGAACGGAGAGACCTGAGAGGCCGCCAAGGCCCCGGCCAAAGTGCAGAGCCCGAGGACGGCAGCACGGGGACGGGGAGAACGCGGCCCGAGCTGAGGAGCAGCGGCTCGTGGTGTCCGGAGCACTTCTTTCCAGGCACCGCAGCGCAGAGTAGGGCTGGAGGGCCCCCACCTGCTTCCAGCGCACTGAACCCATGACACATCCTGTCTGCCGGATGTCACCGTTACGTGGCGCTGCCCACAGAGCTTGTGCCAGGCCTGGCCATGTGTTTTCAGCGCCCCCCCCAAGTGTCCCATGAATGTCTCAGCCTCAAGCCACGTCCCCTCCCAGCCAAAGAGGCCGAGGCTCTCTGTCACCACCCCCG
>JAJPUD010030646.1:0-13045 GCA_023553655.1 Myrmecobius fasciatus | reverse complement strand
CCTTGATTGATGTTTGCTTACATTGTGTTTCCTTTATCTGATATATCATTTGTGTAGACAAGATTTTTCTTGCACAACAATGACAACTTTGGAAATATGTATACATATATTCGATTTACCAATATTTTAACATAATGAACATGTAGTGGATATCCTGCCATCTAGGGGAGGGGTGGGGAGTTGGGGGAAAAATTTGTAACAGAAAGCTATGTAAGGGTTATTGTTGAAGAATTACCCACACACAGGTTATGCAAATAAAATAAAAAAAAAGATAAAGGTTAAAATAAAAAAAAACATAATTTGCAGGGCTGCTGTGAGGTTACATATATGGTAAGTGATTTGTAACTGTAACAAATAACATATTTATTTCAAAAGAGCTCCATTTTCATCGCCCACTCACATCTCAATCCCTTCTAATACCACCATTCCACATAAATTTCATTCTATAAGGTTCCCGATAATCTCCTCATTAATAAATCCAATTGCTTTCTTGGTATAGTCTTTCTAACTCTGTAGTGCATACTAATCCTGTTAATTACTTTCATTGCCAAAAAAACGTTCTCTTCTCTTGATTTCTGTGGTCTTGCTTTATATTCTACCTGTCTGAGAATTAGGTGATAAATATTTATTAAAATCAAACTATGTACCAATGGGATTCCAAGGAAAGGTAAAAGACAGTTTCTTTTCTCAAGGATTGTCTAATGAGAAAGAAAATACCAAAACAAACAAAAACACCAAAACTGAACAATTAAGCCATACAAGAATAATTTAGAACTAATCAATAGAGGAAGAGCACTAGAATGAAGCGGGATCAGGAAAAGAACTGCTATAGAAGGAAGCTGTGATATATAAATTATGAGGGAGAATGTTTCTTTTGGTTGAATCTCCTAACCACAAACTGTGAATATTCTAAAAGTTTTGTCTTAGTCAAGGAAGTTGTGGTTGTTCTTATTCTTCTCCTCCTCCTTCTTTTCTTCCTCCTCCTCCTCCTCCTTCTTTTCTCTTTCTCTTGGTTTCAGAGTCTGTATCTTTCAGTCTCTTGTCTATCTCTCTGTTCCTGTCTCTTTCTCTGTCTCTCTCCCTCTTTTACAATTCTCCCTTGCTCAACTCAAATAGCAAAAGTTCAATTATCTTCTTTATTCAAATGACCCCACTACCTCCTTATAATCTCCAACTTCAAATATAAATTTAAAGTCTTTTACAATCTATATTCTTCAGAACTTTTCAATCTTCTTGAAACTCAGTATCCTCCCCCCAATCCCACCACACATTGGCTCTGCTTCTCACATATAATATTACATTTACTATCTCCATGCATTTGGACAGATTGTGTAATTCATGGCTATAACATTCTTTCTCCTGACTTCCTGTTCCTAAATTCCCTAGGTTCCTTCAATTGTTGTTGCTGTTGAATCATTTCAATTGCATCCAATTCTCTGTGATCCCATTTGAGGTTTTTCTTGGCAAAGATACTGGAACAGTTTGCTCTTTTCTTCTCCATCTCATATTGCAGATTTCATCTTATCTTCCCTTTTCCATCCTGTTTCTTTTCCTCTGAGATTTCTTTCTTTTAAAACTGAATATATCTGGTATCTACATGGTTATTTGAATGTTGTCTTCTGCATTTGAATATAAGCTCTTTGAAGTCAGGAACTGCCATTGCCTAAGTTATATCTAGCAATCAGTCCTTAATAAATTAAATGCCTGTGTATTGTTACATTAAAATAGCACATACATATGTTGTTGTTGCTATTTCTTGGTAGAGATACTGGAATGATTTGCCATTTCCTCCTGTAATTCAACTTTACATAATGAGCAAATTGAGACAAACAGGGTTAAGAAATTTGTCTGAGCCCAGATCTAAGCACAAGAATATGAGATGTCTTGGCTCCAGGCCCAGCAGTCTATTTACTTTGCCATCTAGAGGCATATAACACACACACACACACACACACACACACACACACACACACACATATATATATATATAAATTATATATATAAATGTATATATGTGTGTATGCATATATATGTATATATACGTATATGTACATACACATATATACATGCACATAGATATGTGTGCATGCATACTTACATTATGCATACATGTGCATTGTACACAAGTATATGTATACATAAATGTATATCTTTGCACAATGTATATATATATATATGTGCACATATATACATAAATGCACACATTTGTATATGTAAATATTTCCAATTATAATATATTTTAAAGTCTAGTCATTTATTACCAGCTGCCTACTAAAAATCTCTACTGTGGTCATCTTAAATTCACCATATCCAAACATACATAATTATGTTTCCTTATAATTCAACTCTCCTCCAAGCTTCCTGTATTGAACACTGCACCATTCTTCTAATCATTCAAGTTTAAGAACTTGTAGTCATGTTGTACTTTATTCACAACTCAATTCCTTCTGTATCTTTTTTCTTATTCCTATCTTTCTATCTGCCATACCTAATGCAATTCTTGTTACATAGACAGGGTTTTTTAAGTAATGTTTATTCCAAATTACATCTTAAGACATTTTAAAAATTTTTTTTAAGTTTTGAGTTCCAAATTTTGTCCTTCTCTATATATCTGTCTTCCCCTCTTCCTGAGACTGTAAGCAATTTGATGTATCATAGGCAAATCATGTAAAACATTCGCATGTTAATCATTTTGTATAAGACTCAAATAAATAAAGGAAGAAAGGAAAAAAAAGGAAAATAAGAAAGGAAGGAAGGAGTAAACAAATGAATGAAAGCCCATCTGCATGTATTAATGTTTATTTATTTAAGAAAATTATCCTGGTGAGCTAAAAAAATGATCATTTCCTTATTGAGATAAAGCAAAAAGATGGGTTTTTTTTTTGTTTTGTTTTTTATCTTGGACTAGAAAAGAGTTCTCAGCAGGCTCATGATTATTTGCTTTACCATAGGTAAGCTATCATCTCTGATGCATGTTTTCTATTTAATATTTTCTGAAGAACATGAATAGAAAAGGCACTGATGTTATCTGAAGGAAGTGAAGATTTTATAGAGGGTATTTCTTCTAGTGAAAATCAGTCACCTGTGTCAGGCATATTCTGACAGAGATTAATCTTTAGCAAGTAATAAAATGAAATCTTGGCAATAATTTCAATTCCCTGTCTTGTATCCCTCTGCAAATCTGCAAACTTTGAAATCTCAACCAGCTTTTAGGTATTCATAGCAGTGGAATTACTTGGAAGTATCTCACCCATAAATCTGTTTTAAAATTTCACAATTCTAAGTTTTATGATCCTATGCCAAATCTATATGTGAGCCACTTTCAACATTTCATTTTTCATGACAGGAGTGGCCTCCAACACCTATTTCTGAAAGTTATAAGTTATCTCAGCAACAGTTTAAAGCAACAATATGATTTAGGAGTATTAAGTTTAATATGACTTTCTGGTGGAAAGTATCTTGCTAAAGTCTTTATTCAAATTAATAAGCATTCTTTAAGAATTTACTGTATGCCAGAACTGTTCTGGGTTCTGGAAATACAAAAATAAAGATAAAAACGAGAGAGAGATAGAGAAATAAAAAGAAAATGAAAGAAAAAAGGAAGAAACAATTCTTGTCCTCAAGGAACTTATCCTCTACCCAAACAATATAGTATGTATATAAATGATAATATCTTGAATAAGGAAGACATTTATGTAGATAGCAGAAATAGTCAGTGTGGGTTGGTGGAGATCAGGGAAGAACTCCAAAAGGAGGTTATATCTTAACTGACCTTTAAAGAGCATTATGGATGTAAAGAAGTGGAAACTTGAAAGGTAAATGTTCTAGGCAGATGGGAGAGTGATGTCAAGGGAAAGAGATGAGAATAATATAGAATGAGGTTAAACAATCATCATATCTATTTGATTGCATGAATGTTTTCCATTTTTAATACTGTATTTATTTCCCAATATGATCTTCTCCTCTGTCTAAACTTCTGACAAAAAATTAAAACAATTCAAATATTAATCATTTAGCCATGTTTTATTCTTCATGACTCATAGACCTTGCTGTCCAGAGAGCTTTCTTGGCAAGGATACTGCAGTAGTTTGCTATTTATTTCTTCTGTGAATTAAGGCAAACAGAGACAAACAGACCTTGAGCAAGCAAGTCATTTAAATTATTGTCAATAATACTATTATTACTAACAATTCAATGAACATATTAAGTGCTAAATAAGTTATTTTGTCCATTCATCCATCTGTCCATTCATTCATTGAAGTTTTCAAATCCCAATCCAAAATGAGTGAAGAAAACAAAGAAGCATTTTATGATTATAGTAGCTTATTATTTAGTATAGTATTTTCAGTACTTAACTCACAAGCATGTTGTAAGGATCATGTGACATAATGCATGTGAGATAATGCATATAAAACACTTTGCAAATCATAAAGATCTATATATACATGTGAACTGTAACTATTATATTTATTATTTCAATTTATTACAAAATTACCCACATCTAACACAACATACCAAGATAACATCTAAATGGGTTCATGATTTGGATATAAAGAGTGATATTATAAGTACATTACAGGAACACAGCATGGTTTACCTCTCAGACCTGTGGTAATGGAATAAATTTATGTCCAAAAAAGATCTGGAACTCTTAATTGAACTCCAGATAGATAATTTTGATTATATTAAGTTAAAAAGTTTTTGTACAAACAAAACCAATACAGTCAAGATTACGAGGGAAGCAATAAATTGGGAAACCAACTTTACATTTAAGGGTTCTGATAAAGGTCTCATTTCTAAAATATATAGAGAATTGTCTCATACTTATAAGAATTAAAGCCATTCTCCAGTCGATAAATGGTCAAAGGATATGAACAGACAATTTTCAGATGATGAAATTAAAACTATTTCTAGTCATATGAAAAGGTGCTCCAAATCACTATTGATCAGAGAAATGCAAATTAAGACAACCATGAGGTACCACTACACACCTGTGAGATTGGCTAAGATGACAGGAAAAGATAATGACGAATATTGGAGGGGATATGGGAAAGCTGGGACACTGATACATTGTTGGTGGAACTGTGAAAGGATACCGCCATTCTGGAGACCAATTTGGAGCTATACTCAAAAAGTTATCAAACTGTGTATACCCTTTGATGCAGCAGTGATTCTACTGGGCTTAAATCCCAAAGAGATCTTAAAGGAAGGAAAGGGCCCCACATGTGCAAGAAAGTTTGTGGTAGCCCTTTTTGTAGTGGCTAGAAACTGGAAGCTGAATGGATGCCCATCAATTGGAGAATGGATGAATAAATTATGGTATATGAATGTTATGGAATAGTGTTTTTCTATAAGAAACGACCAGCAGGGGGGCGGAGCCCAAGATGGCGAAATGCAGACATCATTCTCTGTGAGCTCCTCTGATCTTCCCTCATACACAGAACAAATTCAGCCTCTGAACTGGTTCTGGAATATGGGCTCCATCAAACACTTGGAGTACAACACACTTCTATGAAAAATTACCTTGGAAGAACTCCATAGCAGGTCTGTTTCAGATGGGCAGGGGATCGGCCGCTTGCCATGCTCAGGCACCAGCCGGCAGCCGGGATGGAAAAATGGTGATGCGATGGAGGTTGGCAGATTATAGACACCCAGGAAGTGCTTGGGAGGTGCTTGGGCCACTTTGCTCTGCTTGTGGGCAGGTGCTTTGGCAGATCTGCCTTTGGTATATGGTGGATTGAGAGCAGTGAGAGCATGGACCTAGCCTGACCAGCCCCGCACTGGAAGTCATCTCCGTGAACTGCCCCACAGCAAATTAAAATGGCTGCAAGTCCCCTGCTTGAATCAGACCTCAAGCTCTAAAAAATGAGTAAGAAGCAGAGGAAAGCTCTCACCATAGACAGCTTTTATAGAAAGAAAAAAAAAGGGCAGACCCCAGATCCTGAGGTTCCTAAAGGGAAAGCAAGCCCAGAGAAAGCCACAAGGCAGACATGAGCTGGTCCCCATTTCACAAGGCTTTCCTGGAAGATTACATAAAGAATCTCAAAAGAGAGTTAGAAGAAAAATGGTGAAATGAATTGAGATCAGTGCAACAAGGTTATAATGCCCTGCAAAAGAGATATGAAAACAGACAGCAACTCACTGAAAAACAAAATTAGTGATATGGGAAAAAATCACCAACTCACTAGAAAACAAAAATGGTGAATTGGAAAAAGATAACAATTCACTGAAAAACAAAATTGGTGAATTGGAGAAAGACAACAATTCACTGAAAAATAAAATTGGCAAAATAGAAAAATAATGCAATGAACCAAAAAATTCAATTGTCCAGTTGAAAAAGGAGCTAAAAAAGGTAACTGAAGGAAATAATACTTTAAAAATTAAAATTGAACAAATAGAAATGAATGACTCAATAAGACTTCAAGAATCAAACAAAAAAAATGAAAAAATAGAAGAAAATATGAAATATCTTTTAGGAAAAACAACTGACTTGGAAAACAGATCTAGGAGAGACAAACTAAGGAATATTGGACTCTCTGAAAGCCACGATGAGAAAAAGAACCTATATGCTATCTTCCAGGAAACCATGAAAAAAAATTGCCCTGATGTTTTAGAATCAGAAGGCAATATCAACATTGAAAGAATTAACCAATCACCTCTTGAATGAGACCCCAAAATTAAAACCCCAAGGAAAATCATGGCCAAATTTAAGGATTATTGCATCAAGGAAAAGATTTTGCTAGCAGATAGAAATAAACAATTCAAATACCAAGGAACAGTAATTAGAATCACACAAGATCTATCAGCTTCCACATTAAAGGACCAAAGGATCTTGAATGAGATATTCCAAAAGGCAAATAAAAAACCCAACAACAACAACAACAAAAAACAAAACAAACAAACAAACAAACAAAAACAACTTGGATTGCAGCCAAGAATAAGTTATCCAGCTAGAATGAGCATTATCTTCCAGGGAAGAAGACGGTCATTCAATGATACAGGAGAATTTCACCTGTTTCTAATGAAAAGATCAGATCTGAACAAAAAATTTGACCTCCAAACACATAACTCAAGAGAAGCATAAAAAGGTAAAAATGAAAGAACTCTCAAGAACTATATTTCTAATACAGGTATCCTTAAAGAATGGGGGCATAATTTGATTTTACTTTGATAATAATGGAATAGAAATTAGAGGTGGAAAGGCTATCATACTGGAAAAAAGGGGAAAGGAGGTAAAATAAAGGGAAAAAAGGAGGTAAAATAAGGTAAAATCTCATGAAGGGAAAAAGAAAAAAACTAATATAATTGAGGAAAAGAAGGGAGGGCGAAGAGCATTGTGTAAATCTTATTCTCATTAGATTGGGCTCTAAAAGAATGTTAGACACATTTGGCTTCAAAGAAAAACTTGTCCCTCCTTATAGGGAAGTAGGAGGGAAAGGAGGAAAAGAAAGGGATAGACTAATAGAAGGGAAACTAGAAAAATTAGGGGAAAGGTGTAAAAAAGAGGGAAGGATTCTAAAGGGGGGAGGACTGTTAGAGGGAGGTGGTAATCAAAAACAAAATACTGGGGAGGGGGGAAGGGAGAAAGGGGAAAAGGAAGAGAAAAACAAAACTTTGTGTAAATAAGATGGCAGGAAATACAGATATAGTTAATTTAACTGTAAATGTGAATGGGAGGAACTCTCCCATAAAACAAAAGCAGATAGCAGACTGGAATAAAGCCAGAATCCTACAATATGTTGTTTACAAGAAACACATTTAAAACATAGAGATACATACAGAGTGAAGGTAAAAGGCTGGAGCAGAATTTTTGTGCTTGAGGTAAACAAAAAAAAGCAGGGGTAGCAATCATTATCTCAGATCAAATAAAAGCAAAAATAGGTCTAATTAAAAGAGATCAGGAAGGAAACTATATTTTACTAAAGAATACCATAGACAATGAAGCAGTATCAATACTAAACACATATGCACCAATTGGTATAGCATCCAAATTTCTAGAGGAGAAACTAACAGAGATGAAAGGAGAAATAGACAGCAAAACTATACTAGTGGGGGATCTCAACCTTGCTCTCTCAGAATTAGATAAATCAAACCACAAAATAAATAAGAAGTTAAGGAGGTAAACAAAATGTTAGAAAAGTTAGGTATGATAGATCTCTGTAGGAAATTGAATGGCAATAGAAGGGAGGATACATTTTTTCTCAGGGGTTCATGGAACTTATATGAAAATTGATCATGTGTTAGGGCATAAAAACCTCAAAATCATATGCAGAAAAGCCAAAATAGTAAATGCATCCTTTTCAGATCATGATCCAATAAAACTCACATGTAATATAAGGCCAGGAGAAAATAGACCAAAAGTTAATTGGAAATTAAATCATCTAAGTTTAAAGAATGAATGGGTGAAAGAGCAAATTATAGACACAATCAATAAATTCATCCAGGAGAATGACAATAGAGACAATGTACCAAAATTTGTGGGATACGGCCAAAGCAGTTATAAGGGGTAATTTTATATCTCTGAAAGCTTACTTGCATAAAATAGAGAAAGAGAAGATCAATGAATTGGGCATACAATTAAAAAAGCTAGAAAAAGAGCCAACTAAAAACCCTTAATTAAATACCAAATTTGAAATTCTGAAAATAAAAAGGGAGATTAATAAAATTGAAAATAAGAAAACTATTGAATTAATAAATAAAACTAAGAGTTGGTTTTATGAAAAAAACAACAAAATAGAGCCTTTAGTTATTTGATAAGAAAAAGGAAAGAGGAAAATCGAATTGTTAGTCTCAAAAAATGATAAGGGAGAACATTCCTCCAATGAAGAGAAAATTAGATTAGCAATTAGGAGTCATTTTGCCCAATTTTCTGCCAATAAATTTGATAATCTAAATGAAATGGAGGAATATCTACAAAAATATAGATTGCCCAGGTTAATAGAAGAGGAAATAAACTATTTAAATAGCCCAATTTTAGAAAAAGAAATAGAACAAACTATTAATCAACTACCTAAGGAAAAATCTCCAGGAACAGATGGATTTACATGTGAATTCTACCAAACATTCAAAGAACAATTAATTTCAATACTATATAAACTATTTGAAACAAATAGGGAAAGAAGGTGTACTACCAAATTCCTTCTATGATTCCAATATGGTGCTGATAGCTAAACCAGGTAGGGAGAAAACAGAGAAAGAAAACTATAGACCAATTTCCCTAATGAATATTGACACAAAAATTTTAAATAAGATATTAACAATGAGATTACAGAAAGTCATCCCTAGGATAATACATTATGACCAAGTTGGATTTATACCAGGAATGCAGGATCAGTTCAATATTAGGAAAACTATCAGCATAACCAATTATATTAATAACCAAACTAACAAAAACCATATGATTATTTCAATAGATGCAGAAAAAGCTTTTGATAAAATCCAACACCCAAGAATTTATTTTACAGATCTAGAAAAAAGTAGTAGCAAAATTCATTTGGAAGAACAAAAAGTCAAGAATTTCAAGGGAATTAATGGAAAAACAAAAGGCTGATGAAGTTGGCCTTGCTGTACCAGATCTAAAACTATATGATAAAGCAGCGGTCATCAAAACCATTTGGTACTGGCTAAGACATAGAGTAGTCGATAAGTAGCATAAGATAGAATCACAGGACAAACTAGGCAATGACTATTGCAATTTAGTCTTTGATAAACCAAAAAACCCCACCTTCTGGGATAAGTACTCACTATTTGACAAAAACTGCTGGGAAAATTGGAAACTAGTGTGGAAGAAATTAGGGCTTGACCCACATCTAATACCACATACCAAGATAAGATCTAAATGGGTTCACAATCTGGATATAAAGAGTGATACTGTAAGTACATTAGAGGAACATAGTATAGTTTACCTCCCAGACCTGTAGAGATAGAATAAATTTATGTCCAAAGAAGATCTGGAACGATTAATTAAACACCACATAGATAATTTTGATTATATTAAGTTAAAAAGTTTTTGTACAAACAAAACCAATGCAGTCAAGATTACAAGGGAAGCAATAATTTGGGAAATCATCTTTACATTTAAGGGTTCTGATAAAGGTCTCATTTCTAAAATATATAGAGAATTGTCTCATACTTATAAGAATTCAAACCATTCTCCAATCGATAAATGGTTAAAGGATATAAACAGACAATTTTCACATGATGAAATTAAAACTATTTCTAGTCATATGAAAAGGTGCTCCAAATCATTATTAATCAGAGAAATGCAAATTAAGACAACCCTGAGGTACCACTACACACCTGTGAGATTGGCTAAGATGACAGGAAAAGATAATGATGATTATTGGAGGAGATATTGGAAAGCTGGGACACCGATACATTGTTGGTGCAACTGTGAAAGGATACCACCATTCTGGAGACCAATTTGGGGCTATGCTCAAAAAGTTATCAAACTGTGTATATCCTTTGTCGCAGCAGTGTTTCTATTGGGCTTATATCCCAAAGAAATCTTAAAGGGCCCCACATGTGCAAGAATGTTTGTGGCAGCCCTCTTTGTAGTGGCTAGAAACTGGAAGCTGAATGGATGCCCATCAATGGGAGAATGGCTGAATAAATTATGGTATATGAATGTTATGGAATATTATTGTTCCATAAGAAAAAAACAGCAGGATTATTTCCAGAGAGTCCTGGAGAGACTTGCATGGACTGATGATTAGTGAAATGAGCAGAACCAGGACATCATTATACACAGCAACAACAATACTATATGACGATCAATTCTGATGGACATGGCTCTCTTCAACAATGAAATATTTCAAACCAGTTCCAATTGTTCAGTGAAGAAAGCAGTATACACCCAGAGAGAAGGATGTGAAATGTGGACCACAACATCACATTTTCATGCTCTCTATTGAGGTTTGCTTGCACTGGGTTTCCTTTCTTATATTTTTTTCTTGTATATACAATTTTTCTTTTTTTTTAATTATTAAAAGCTTTTTATTTACAAAATATATGAGTGATTTTTCTACATTGACCTTTGCAAAAACTTTTTTTCCCAAGCTTTTCCCTTCCTTCCCCCGAACCCCCACCCCTAGATGACAGGTAATCTAATACATGCTAAATAAGATAAATTATATGACAAATCCAATACACGTATACATATCTATACAGTTATCTTACTGCACAAGAAACATGATATCTAGAAAGAGAAGAAGAAAAAAACAACCTAAGAAGGAAAACAAAATGCATGTAAATATTCACACAAAGCGTTAAAATGCTGTGTTGTAGTCCACACTCAGTTCCCACAGGCCTCTCTCTGGATGTATATGACTATCTTCATCACTGAACAATAGGAACTGGTTTGAATCACATCATTGTTGAAGAGAACCATTTCCATCAAAATTGATCATTGTATAGTCTTGTTGCTGTGTATAATGTTCTCCTGGTTCTGCTGATTTCACTCAGCATCAGTTCATTCAGGTCTCTCCAGGCCTCTAAAATCATCCTGCTGGTTGTTTGTTACAGAACAATAATATTCCATAACATTCATATACCATAATTTATTCATCCATTCTCCAATTGATGGGCATCCTTTCAATTTCCAGTTTCTTGCCACTACAAAAAGGGCTGCCACAAACATTTTTGCACATGTGGGTCCCTTTCCCTCCTTTAAAATCATTTTGGGATGTAAGCCCAGTAGAAATACTGCTGGGTCAAATGGTATGCACAGTTTGATAACTTTTTGAGCATAGTTCCAAATTGCTCTCCAGAATGGTTGGATCCGTTCACATTTCCACCAACAATGTATCAGTGTCCCAGTTTTCCCATATCCCCTCCAACAGTTATCATTATCATTTCCTGTCATTTTAGCCAATCTGACAGGTGTGTAGTGGTATCTCAGAGTTGTCTTAATTTGCATTTCTCTGATCAATAGTGACTTGGAGCACCTTTTCATGTGACCGGAAATAGTTTCAATTTCTTCGTCTGAAAATTGTCTGTTCATATCTTTTGACCATTTGTCAATTGGAGAATGGCTTGAATTCTTATATATTTGAGTCAATTCTCTATATATTTTAGAAATGAGGCCTTTATCAGAACCTTTGGATGTAAAAATATTTTCCCAGTTTACTGCTACCCTTCTAATCTTGTCTGCATTCATTTTGTTTGTACAAAAACTTTTTAACTTGATATAGTCGAACTTATCTATTTTGTGATTAATGCTGACCTCTAGTTCTTCTTTGTTCACAAATTCCTTCCCCCTCCACAGGTCTGAGAGGTAAACCATGCTACATTGTTCTAATTTTCTTATAATATCATTCTTTATACCTAGACCATGAATCCATTTTGACCTTATCTTGGTATATGGTGTTAGGTGTGGGTCAATGCCTAATTTCTTCCATACTAGTTTCTAATTATCCCAGCAGTTTTTTTCAAATAGTGAGTTTTTATCCCAAAAACTGAGGTCTTGGTGTTTATCAAACACTAGATTACTATTGTCATTGAGTATAAATGCTAGCCTCGGCAATGACAAGAAAAAGAGATTAAAGAAATTAGAGTAGGTCATGAGGAAACCAAATTATCATTCCTTGCAGATGATATGATGGTCTACTTAGAGAACCCTAGAGAATCAACTAAAAAACTATTAGAATTAATCCACAACTTTAGCAAAGTTGCAGGATACAGAATAAATCCACATAAATCATCAGCATTTTTATACATCACCAACAAAATGCAACAGCAAGAGATACAAAGAGAAATTCCATTCAAAATAACTATCGATAGTATAAAATATTTGGGAATATATCTGCCAAGGGAAAGTCAGGATCTATATGAGCAAAACTACAAAACACTCTCCACACAAATAAAGTCAGATCTAAACAATTGGAAAAACATCAAGTGCTCTTGGATAGGTTGAGCGAATATAATAAAGATGGCAATACTACCTAATCTATTTATTTAGTGCTATACCAATCAAACTCCCAAGAAATTATTTAACTGATCTAGAAAAAATAACAACAAAATTCATCTGGAAAAACAAAAGGTCAAG
>JAJPUD010030645.1:0-13045 GCA_023553655.1 Myrmecobius fasciatus | reverse complement strand
TTTTTTTTTTTTTTTTTTTTTACTTTTATGATTGAGCTCTGTTCTTGGCATAAAGGGAGTCCTGTCCCTAGTTCCTATGCAGATCTAAGCCTTGGCTTTGAATCAGGGGCCACTCGTGTTTGCATTGGACATGTTTGTCATCTCTTTTAAGGAAATAGCCTGGTTTCCCAGAGTTTGCCTTCTGAGCTGGTACTTTACTTCCTTGATATGCTCCTCTACTGAGCCAGGCCTAAAGGTCTTAGTAGATGATTTGCTGTGAACAAGGCCCTCTCCCTGGCTTTCCCAGACTCCATCTGAGCCACACTAAACACCCTTTTTGCCTTAATGAGACTGACCTTTCTTGAAGTTTTTTCAGTCTGTCTTGAGCTGTGGAGTGGTTTCAATCCATTTGACTCTGTCCAGAGACTTGGTTTCATGTGGTTTTCAAGGGAAACTGGGAGCACTGGAGTAGCTTCCTGAACTCCACCTTCTTGGATCCATACCTGGAAGTCAACTATAGTCTTTTAATAGTTCTTGCCAAGTACGATCAATTCTGATGGACATGGCTCTCTTCAACAATGAAATGTTTCAAACCACCTCCAATTGTTCACTGAAGAAAGCCATATACACCCAGAGAGAGGGGTGTGAAATGTGGACCACAACATAACATCCTCATACTCCTTGATTGATGTTTGCTTACATTGTGTTTCCTTTATCTGATATATTTTTGTGTAGATAAGATTTTTCTTGCACAACAATGATAAGTTTGGAAATATGTATACATATATTCGATTTGCCAATATTTTAACATAATTAACATGTAGTGGATATCCTGCCATCTAGGGGAGGGGCGGGGAGTTGGGGGGAAAAATTTGTAACAGAAAGCTATGTAAGGGTTATTGTTGAAGAATTACCCACACATATATTATGCAAATAAAATTAAAAAAAAAAATAGTTCTTGCCAAGTTTCTTTATCTGTGCTCCATATCATCACTTTTCTTATGAAATTTCCTACATTCTCCTGTTTTTAAAAAAAATCTTTCTATTTTGTTTTATTTCTTTGTCTCTTGTAAGTTCATTGTCTTTCCCTTGCCTAATTCTAGTTTTCAAGGAATCATTTTCTTTCTTAAAATTATTGATTATTTTTATAGTTAGTTGAATTTTTTTCATAATCTTCTTGTTTTTCTTAGATTTCTCTTTTTTCTTTTTAGTGTTTTCTGAATATATATTTGATTTTTAAAACCTTTTTTTAGTTCTATGAATTCTTTTTGGGCAGGTAACCTTATAATGTTATAAATTTAAAACTCCAAGATAATTTTACGTTTCAAAAGAGTCTAAACTACACCATATAAGTTTTAGAGGACATGTTTATATGTATGTATGTGTGTGTGTGTGTGTGTGTGTGAGAGAGAGAGAGAGAGAGAGAGAGAGAGAGAGAGAGAGAAAGAGAGAGACAGAGACAGACAGAGAGACAGACAGAGAGAGAGACAGAGACAGTTTGGGTCTCTGTATATGCATGTGTGTGAAATAGAAGCTTAATAGAATATTAAAGACATGTAGTATGGGACCTGGAGTAAGGAAAATCTGAGTGCAAATATGACCTCAGATACAAATTTCTGTGTAGTGCTGGACAAGTTTCTAAGCCCTCTAGGCTTTGGTTTCCTCATTTGTAAAAGAAGCTGGAGAAGAAAATGGCAAACTCTCTGGTATCTTTGCTAAGAAAATGAAATCATGAAGTGCTGGACATGACTGAAGCAATCGAACTACAATAATGTTAAAACATTTCCCAGTTAAGAACTTTTCTAAGGATAACTGACATCTTAATGTGTTTCTATATTTGTGTATGGACTCCTTTTAATCCTATGCAATTGGGAGTGAGGAAGAATAGCATAATGGTTTGTTCTATATTAATATATATCTTTTGAATTTTGTGCTTCCAGAAGAGCTGGGAGTCTGGTTCCACTCATTTAGAGAGGCCTAGACATGAAAAACAAGCAAACATATATATTCAGAAAAATTTTTTTTGGAAAAAACTCTACTTACAAACAATAAGCCTCGACCAAACAAACAAAAACACACAGAAAAGAACAAATTACTATTACCCACCACCAGCTGCAGTAGCAAAAGCAACATCTAAAATTTGTCCTTTTTTGGGTTAGACTCTTAGATTCAAACCTAGTTTAAGATAACCTGAAACTTGGGAAGGGGGCACTAGACTATGAATTATAGGTCTATGTTTTTCTTTTCTCTACCTCTCATAAGGAAAGCATATTTTTCCAGTATCTCATTATGTTCTCTGAAGAACTCAGAGAGTGAGGGTAATCTTGAGAGTAGTGGCAGGCTCTATGTAAAAGATTATAAATGAGAACCCAAATTAAACCTATGATATTATATCTGCCAGCCTCCACATATACACCCACAGCATTGTATATATATTTCAAGCAATGACGCAACAAATAATTTGCAGTTTCAAAAACAGTTATTCCTTTGAAATACAAGGCTTTACCAGGATTTTCCATATTTTAGTGATGTGAGGCTTCAGCCAGTTTCACAGTAAAAATGAAAAAAAGATAGCAAAGTATAGATATCATATCTGGAGCCATATGGCCAAACAAAACAGTTTCCCTTAAAGCCTGTCATAATTTGGATTGGCATTATTACCACTTGAAGATGCATTAAATTTTTTCTCTCTTTTTTTTTCATTCCAAACCTTTCAGGTATATCCAGTTGGACTACATGCAAACCTTCTCACATAATGAAAGATGATGTGATTAATATACAAAATGTACTCAAAGAGAAGCTGGAGGGAAACTGTTGCATATGCATAACTCAGTGTCCTAGCCATGATTTCAATTGTGTTGAGTGTTGAAAATCTTATTAACATATTTTTCAGGAAGCTATATAGACAAAGACTCTTAAGAAGACAGCCTGCATTTATTATGGAATTTGCTCATGGAAATTTAGAGGTAAGTACCTTTCCACTTTCCAATTACCTAAGCCTTAGGAGAGATTGTAGGAACTTGCTTATTTTTTATGTCTCTAGAAATTGGAGAATCTGAGAGGTGAAATTTTCTCTCTTCCTAGCTTGGGTCTTTATAGTTACCATAATAACTCAGGGAAGTAATGAAAATAAGAAAAATGAAAATATGAAAAGTGGTTCAAAAGTTTTCCACAATGGGATAGGAAGAAATTCATCTTCCAGAATTAAAAAAAAAAGCATACAAGGTCCATGTCCTTCTTGAAAGCCCTTATTGGAGATTAAGTGCTTATTGTTCCAGGCATTGTATTTTAAAGTGTAGCTAGACTTAGAAGAGGAAAACTGAGATTTGAAATCTGACAGATATTAATTAGCTATGCAATAAAGGGAATATCATGACTTCTCGACATGTAGGTTTCCTTCTTTGTAAAACAAAGATAATTGTACTTACTCTATTGTCTTATGGGATCGCTATGAGAAAAGCATTTTATGAGTCTTAAGTGTTAGTTATTGTCATTGGTGCTAAGGTTGAGAATTCTTAGACAAAAAGGAGGAATGAATGGATGGATGAATGAATGAATGCAAAAAAAACTTTTATTAGGCCTTTACTATGTTCAAAGCACTGTGCTAAACATTTGGGTGTACTTAGAAAAGTATGAGCTATGAAAACTTCTGTTCTCAAGGAACTCACACTCTAATAGGAAGATAATACATAAAAAAGGTTTTATCTGCTTGTCGGATGGAAAGATCCCATAGTCCTTGCGTTGAAAGCAGCAAGTCAGAGGATAACAAAAGCTTCTATAATATAATTTCTGCTAATACAATCGTATGTGTTTCTGAAGTTGAATAATTTGGCAATGCTGAGGACTGTGGTGATGAGAATTTTGTAGTACCCACAGAAATCATAGGCTGAATCTTGAATAGTTACTTTCAGGATGATAGTTGGAATCAGGGTTGGCAAGTATGAGTCCTATAGTGATTTCTCCTCTCAGTGAGGTATGGCCCCCTGCTGCAAGCAAGACTAATGATCTGGAGAGAAGGGGCTTCTATTCCTACAATTATTGGGTTCAAGGTCCTGAGCTTTCTCTTTTGAGATATAAGGGGAGATAATGGTTGAGGTGATAGTGATTTGAATTGCCTGGGACATCACTTTCTCTGTCTCTGTCTCTTTCTCCTTTTCTCTCTCTCTTTGCTGGTCTATCTGTCTGTCTCTCTCTCAGTACCTTGCTGCTTCAGGTAGAAATGTAGATTGTCAGAAGGCATTTTTTATCTTTGCCAGGCTCCTCACTTTCACATACACCACCTTGCTATAGAGAAGCAATTGGAATATTCCAAGACCCAAGGTTATTTGTTAACTTCTAGTTGTTGGAGATTCAGCTTCTGGATTATATGGTCTTAGATTTAGAGTTGGAAGGCACCTTAGATGTCATTTCATCTATTCCTTTATTTCTTTATTATATTCATATCCACTTTACTGAGCAAAAAACTGAGGCTTTTGTAGCCAAGTTGTTTGTATTGGTCTGAGGGATTGAGGAATTTGTTTGGAAAGGTAGTTACTGAGCAAAGAACCCAGAGTCACTTCTGTGTTTTAACCTAGCCAGGATAACTCAAATTCAAAACCATTGAGCAAATTGTGTGATTTGGTCCATGGTGAGAGGAATCTAGTTTAGATCAAGGAAAGTGTTTTAATGGAATTTGCTAGGAGACAAGTGAAAGGAGCCCTGAGTTTTATTGGACGTTGGCATGGAATGATTGAAGTAGGCAGATCGTGACAAGTAGTCCTGTGATCAGATTTTATTTCTCTGCATTGACCTGAGTTTTCATTTCTGAACTACTTACTGTCATCTTTTAAATGGATCAGAGAAAACTTAAGGAGATATCATGGAATCTAGTGTTTCAGTGATTGAATGAAGAGAATGCTTGTGTTTTTAATGTTTTTGATAAAGGTCAGGAAGTCGATAATAATTTCTATTGACTGTTTAAGTATTTTCTTTCTGATCAGATAGAAATGCATCAAAGAAACTCAAAAGATTAAAAATTCATAAGTAAAAAGGTATTAAAAAAGAAAGCAAAAATACAGAAAGTAAAAGAAACAATAAGAAAAGGAAAATGAAGTAAAGAATTAGAGGGGAAAAAGAAAAATTTAAAGCATTTATTATATGCCAAACACTCTATTAAGTGCTTGGAATAAAAATACAAGCAAAAAGAAAGATTGCCTACATTTAAGGAGCTGTTGTTATATTGACAAAAATAACACATAAAAAGGAGCTGAGAAGTCAAGATGAAGGTACCAGAAGGAAAACGAGGAAAAATAATCTTGAAAGTCATGGATTGTGCCAGATTTGAAATGAGTGTGGTTGACTTTTACCAAATGAAGGAAGAGAGTTTAGGAGCCAGAGGTGGAGAAGTAGTTCAAAAGGTAATGAAATGGGGTGAATTTGAAATGATATCTGTATCACAGGAATAGATAACCATCTAAATTCTAAAATGTATTTAGGGAGTCATTGATATGTAAAGAGAAAATGCAAAGCATTCCCAAAGAATAACACTCTTCTAAAGGGGGTATGCCATGGATTTTGTTCTTTCAATTAAGCATATCAGAAGAAGTGGGAGGGGAAGGGAAAATGGGTGAGAAAATGGGTACCCATTTTCTTGGGGAAAGGGAGGGACACAAAATGAACACTGACCACAGATTTTCATAACTAGGATGCCAGCAACTGATGATTTTTGACAGTGTGTTGCGTGTGCCAGCCACTAGCTATGCCCCAAGGTTGCTAACAACTCTCATCAGCAGTGTATAATGGTGGCATGGCAGCAGCAACTGACCTTAGTGCCAAAGAATCCTGACACATGCCAACAGTCATTCAATGGAGAAGCACTGAACTCAATGTTAGAAGAGGTGGGTCTAAATGCTTGCTCTGCCACTGACTCCATGTGTGAACATGGACTCTTCACTCAACTTTTCTTGGCTTTAACTTCCTTACATGTGAGCTGAAAGATTTTAAGTACATCATCTCTTGGAACCTTTCCTATTCATCTATGAAATGTGAAATATCTTTTGCATGCAGAATCATAAACTATTTAGTTTTGGAAGGACCCAAAAGTAGGAGCTCCTTGTCTTCTATTTTTTTTAATTGTGATGCCTCTTGTATATTAGAATTTTTTTTTTGTTCCATGAACTGCTGAACTCTTTGGAAGCCTCCTTAGAATAGTGCTTCTGCACGCAATAGAATGGCAAAGGAAAACAATTACAATAAAATATAGCTTATCTTTCCTCCCTCCTTTCTTCCCTCCTTCTTTCCTTTCTTCCTTCCATATAAATTCTCATACACATGTGTATGTGTAAATTCATGTAAAACTATGCATATGGGTATAATATATATGCATACATATATATTACATGATATTTATTATATTATCATATATTAGCATGAGATTACAAATCTCATGTTAAGAACTCTGCCTTAGAATCTGAAAAGTTGTTAATCCTGCCAAAGACCAATGGAAAAAGAACAAGAAAAGCTCTTGCAAGAAACAAGGAGAGCCTTAGGCATCCTTCATGCCTGCAGTGACAGCTAACAAGAATAATTCTGGCATGAGACAAGCATTTTCAGAACTTGAATGCTGGGCTGGAAAGAAATAGAATCATGAGCAGGGATCAGATAAGATTACCCTAGAGGTCCCTTACAACCCCGAGATTCCAGGATTTAATGAGTTTCCCCAGGATGGTTTCTTATACATGAATATTAACCAGACTTAATCATGCAGTTGTTCCACGCCAGGTATCAGGAAGATAATGAGAATTTGGCAGCAGCTGGAACATGAAACTGAATCTGAAGTCCAAGTCCCCAAGAATGAATCATTTTGAAGCCTTAATGATGCCAACTTGTCTTCATTTGAAGCATCAATTTGTGGTGCTTTAAATAAACAATTTTAATGTGCTGCAATAATAGGAAAGGGAGGGAAATTTTTTAAATCCATGTAGATTTTATTCTATTGAAATTTAATTTAGAAAGAGTCTATTTCATGATCCAATTAATTGTATCATAGGTCTAGTATTGTTAGATGAGTTTTTGAAGTGATCTACTTATGTTGACATTCTGATTTTTGTTACATAAAGTTTCAAGCAGAAAGATTTTGCATGTAAATTTTATAACTTGAAAGTGACAGTGTGATGCTGATCCTAGTTTGACAAATATATATCTAACTCCTAACATCTTTGGGTATATGTTGGAGAAGAAGGGGCTTCAGGATAGTTCCCCATTGCTTTACATGTTTATCTCTTTTGTCATTTAAAGACCCAGTCCTTGTTTTTCTCCTTTAGTTCATTTTACACTTTCTCATTTACTCTTGGTTCCTTACATTTGCTGCTCTTGAGATGCAACCTTGATTGGTCTCAATTTTGGGGCAACACCCTGTTCTCCTTTGACTCTTACACTTGTTAGGCCTTCTCAGTCTCTAGCTCAGTTGTTGGAAAAAGTAAAAGTATGAAACCCTATGTGGACAGAAGGAAGAAAAGGGAAAGAAAAGAAAAAGAAACATGTAAAACATTTCCCACTTCCAAATTAGTCATCTTGTGGAAAAAAAAAAAAAAACAAAGATACTACCCAAGGGAGAAAAAAAACAAAAAAACAAAGCCTCACCAAAAAAAAAAAAGTCAAGAAAAATAAAGAAAGTAGACAAAAGGTATGCATCAATCTGTATTCTGACACCATGCGTTCTTTCTCTGGAAGGAAGATAATTTTTTTTATCATAAATCCTTCAGAATTGTCTTGGAACAGTATATTGCTGAGAATAGTTGTCATTAACAGCTAATCATTTTATAATATTGCTGTTACTTTGTGCATAGTACATTTCACTTTGTATCAGCTCATGGAAGACTTTCTAGGTTTTTCTGAGAGCGCACTACTCATCGTTTTTTATATCACAAAAGTAATCCAGGGGCAGCTAGGTGGCAAAATGGAGAGAGCACCAGCCCTGAACTCGGGAGGACCTAGGTTCAAATCTGGTCTCAGACACTTAACACTTCTGAACTGTGTGACCCTGGGCAAGTCACTTAACCCCAATTGCTTCAGGGAAAAAAAGTAATCCAACATGATCACATGCTATAATGTGTATAATCATTACCCAATTGATTGGCATCACACCAAAGAAAAGAGCTAATATAAATATTTTGTTACATACAGGTGCTTTTTCATAAAAAAAAAATAGTAGTGGTATTGCTTAATCAAAAGACATGCATTGTTTTATAGCTCTTTGCACATAATTCTAAATTGGTCTCCAGAATCATCGAATCAATTCACAACTCCACCAACAATGCATTAATGTCTTTTTTCCCCCATCCCCTCCAATTTCTCATTTTTCTTTTCTATCCTATTAGCCAATCTAACAGATATGAGGAAACACCTTTGAATTGTTTCCATTTGCATTTCTCCAATCAATAGTGAGTTAGAACATTTTTTCATATGGCTATAGATAACTTTATTACTTTATTTGAAAACTGTTCATATATTGATTAATTGGACAAAAACTCATATTAGAGAAACTTATTTCAATTTTTTTTCACAATTTCTATTTCTAACTACATACCAGCCTCTTTGTTTTCCTTCTCCTTTCACCTTGTTCCTCCTCAAAACTGTTTTGCTTCTGACTACCCTCTCCCCAAATATGTCCTTTCTTCTATCATCTCTCTCCCCCTTTTCTTATCTTCTTCCTCTCCTACTTTCCTGTAGGGGTCAGATATATTTCTATTCTCAATTGAATTTATGTTACTCCTTCATTGTCAATTCAGATGAAAATAAGATTCACTTATTCCCTTTCAGGCCCTTCTCCCCCATTTTCCCTCCACTAAAAAAGCTTCTTTTTGCATCTTTTATGTGAAATAATTTACTCCAGTCTCCCTCTCCCTTTTCTTTTCTCCCACAACATTGTTCTCTTTCTTCTTAATTTATGTGCCTTCATATTTAACTCACATCTGTGCCCTTTGTGCATATATGCTCCTAACTGCCTTAATAATGAGAAAATTCTTACAGCCACTATCTTCCCATGTGGGAATGTAAATTGTTTACCATATTAAGTTCCTTACAATTCTCTTTTCTGTTTATGTTTTTATGCTTCTCTTCAGTTTTGTATTTGAAAGTCAACATTTCTATTCAGCTTTTGATCTTTTCACAAAAAAATGCTTAAAAGTCCACTATTTCATTGAATATCTTTTTCTCATTTGAAGGATTATGGTTAGTTTTCCTGGGGGGGGTGGTGGTTATTCTTGGTTCCAATCTTAGCTCCTTTGTCTTCTGGAGCATAATATTCCAAGTCCTTTCATCATTTAATGTAGAAGCAGCTAAATCTTGTGTTATCATGACTGCAGCTCCACCATACTTGAATTATTTCTTTCTGACTGCTTGCAATATTTCTCATAAAATAGTTTCCATGTGCTCCATTCAAATCTTTAAGGAATTATTTTGCTCAGTGAGGTTTTGTACTACCTTTCCCATTTGACTAATTCTACTTTTTGGGGATTTTTTTTTCCTCAGAGAAATTTTGTGCCTCTTTAACCATTTGGATTAGTCTATTTTAAGGCCTTATTTTCTTCAGGATTTTTTGTGTATCTCCTTTACCAAATTGCTGACTTGTTTTTCATGATTTTCTTTCATCACTTTCATTTTTCTCCCACTTTTCCCTCTCCTTCCTTTACTTGGTTTTCAAAATCCTTTTTTGAGTTCTTCCATTGCCTGAGACTAATTTTTCTTGGAGATTTTGGATGTAAGATCTTTAACTATGTTATATTCTTCTGAGTGAATGTTTTATCTTCCTTGTTACCATGGTATCTTTATATGGTCAATTTTTTTTTTGTTTGCTAATTTTTCCAGCTCATATCTTGACTTCTAACTCTTTCTTACAGTAGTACAATCCATTCAAAGTGGAGGGCACATTATCCCAAACATCCGTGAGTTTGAGAAGCTATTTTCAGAGATACTTCTAGGCATCTTCTAGGCAGCTTTCAGGTTTTTTTCAAGGTTTTATCTAAGAAGAACTGTATTTGCATTTTCCTGGCTTGTGCTCTGGTTTGTGAGTGACTATTAGTACTATTTTCTGCCCTGGAACCATGATGAAGATCCCCCCTCCACTGTTGTTGCAAATTCTAGTGTGCTAGTCCCCTTCCTCACTCTAGGATTATTAGCCAGGACTAAGATCCAGATCTGAGTATAGGCAAAAGCACAGGGTTATGCCTCAGATTTAGCAAAAAAGATTCCTATATTCTCCTTGTGACCAGTTGTTTGATCCCCTTTATATCTTTGGGCTGCAAGTTACAGCAATACTTGCTGCTGATCTATCTGCCGAGGAAAAGCCAGGAACTATATGAACTAACCTACAAAACACTTTCCACACAAATAAAGTCAGACCTAGTCAATTGGAAAAACATCAAGTGCTCATGGGTAGGCTGAGCGAATATAATAAAAGTGACAATACTACCCAAACTAATTTACTTATTTAGTGCCATACCAATTAAACTCCCAAGAAATTGATCAGAGAAATGCAAATTAAGACAACTCTGAGGTACCACTACACACCTGTCAGATTGGCTAAAATGACAGAAAAAGATAATGACTAATGTTGAAGGGGATGTGGGAAAACTGGGACATTAATACATTGTTGGTGGAACTGTGAACAGATCCAGCCATTCTTGGGAGCAATTTGGAACTATGCTCAAAAAGTTACCAAAGTGTACATACCCTTTGACCCAGCAGTGTTTCTATTGGGTTTATATCCCAAAGAGATCTTAAAGAAAGAAAAGGGCCTCACATGTGTAAAAATGTTTGTGGCAGCCCTTTTTGTAGTGGCTAGAAACTGGAAGCTGAATGGATGCCCATCAATTGAAGAATGGCTGAACAAATTATGGTATATGAATGTCATGGAATATTATTGTTCTGTAAGAAACAATCAGCAGGATGATTTCAGAGAAGCCTGGAGAGACTTGCATGAACTGATGCTGAGCGAAATGAGCAGAAGCAGAAGATCATCATACACAGCAACAACAATACTATATGATGATCAATTTTGATGGACATGGCTCTCTACAACAATGGAATGTTTCAATCCAGTTCCAATTGTTCAGTGAAGAAAGCCATATACACCCAGAGAGAGGGATATAAAATGTGGACCACAACATAACATTTCCATGCTCTCTATTGATGTTTGCTTGCATTGTGTTTCCCTTCTCTGATTTTTTTTCTTGTAGATACGATTTTTCTTGCACAACAATAAGTGTGGAAATATGTATACATATATTCGATGTGTCAAGTATTTTAACATAATTAACATGTAGTGGATTTCCTGCTATCTAGGGGAGGGGTAGGGACTAGGGGGGATAATTTTGTAACAGAAAGCTTTGTAAGGGTCAATGTTGAAGAATTACCCATACATATATTTTGCAAATAAAAAGTTTTAATAAAAAATAAAAAAAATAGTTGCTGCTGATGTTGATTCAGTGACTCCTAAAGCCTGCTTTTAGTTTGCTTGATCTATGTCTGTGCTGGAGCAACTTGCAATGCACTTTGTCCCACTCTCATACAGATACAACAAACATTTTCTGCTGTCCTAATTTATCTTTGACCAGAAAATTATTTCACCCCATCCTTTTGTGGGTTCAACACTTTAGAAATTGTTTTATGGCATTAATTATCAGTTTTTTGGGGAGATTTTGGGGAGAACTAAAGTGAGTCACTGCCTTTCTCCCTTGTCTTGTGTTTCAAGAAGTGTTTTAGGTGGGATAGTGTATAAGATTATAATAGTAAGTAGAAAACTGGATCTTAAATTAATAAGTCATAAATGCAGCCTTCTTGATTAAAGTCAATTTGTTTTCATCATGGTGAATTATTACTCACGAAAAGCAAGCATTAATTACTTCCAAATAGCACAGCCCCAGAGTAGTTTTATCATTTAATTTATATTGGTATGCCAAAGCAGTCTTTATAAACTTTAATAGAGATTTACCATATTGTTTTACTCAAAATTATCTTTACTAGACTATTTTTTGTAAACTAATTCTTTTGATACTTTCTAGCTAAGGCTTCATAATTAATCCCATGTCAAAAATCCCATAATGGCAGAATTGTATGAACAAAGTCTCTTTTGTGGCCTCAAAGCAATTTACAAACATTAATTAATTAAGTCTTACAATATCCCTATGAGGTAGACAACTGTTGATTTGTCCATCTGTCAAACACAATATTTTCTTGTTTATATCCCTTTTTTCACTTTAGATTTTGTCCTTTGATGCTTTGGGTCTAGATATTGTAGATGTTCAGGGTGAACAACAATTATATGAAACCTAAGAATGATATGAACACAATTACAAAACACTTCCCACACAAATAAAGTCATATCTAAAGAATTCAAAAATTATCAATTACCTTTGGATAGGCCAAGATAATATAATAAAAATGATAATTCTGTCTAAATTGGTCTACTTGTTCAGTGCCATATCAATAAAAATATAAAGGTTGGTGGCTTAACAGTGCCACATTGATCAGTATTTTTTCTCTCTGGATGATGATAGCATTTTCTATCCCAAGTCTATTGGAATTGACTTCAATTACCATATTGTTGAAAACAGCCAAGTTGATTATCACATAATTTTATTGTTACTGTGTACAATGTTCTTTTGATTCTGGTCATTTCGCTCAGAATCATTAATGTAAATTTTCCAGAATTTTGTGAAATCAACACGCTTATCTTCTTATAGAACAATAATATTCCATTACATTAATATACCACAGCTTATTCAGCCATTCCCCAACTGAGGAACATCCATTCAATTTCTAGTTCCTTGCTACTACAGAAAATGATGCCACAAACATTTTTGCACATGTGAATGCTTTTTCCTTTTTTATGATTTCTTTAAAATATAGATCCAGTAGTGACACTTATGAATTAATGGGTATGCACAGTTGATAACTCTTTAGGCATAGTTCCAATTGCTCTCCAGAATGATAGGATTAGTTCACAACTTAATCAACAATGCATTAGTATCACAGTATCTATACAGTTATCTTACTGCACAAGAAACATCAGATCTAGAAAGAGAAG
>JAJPUD010030644.1:0-13046 GCA_023553655.1 Myrmecobius fasciatus | reverse complement strand
GTAAGATAACTGTATAGATATGTATACATGTATTGTATTTGTCATATGATTTATCCTATCTAGCATGTATTAGATTACCTGTCATCTAGGGGTGGGGGTGGGGGGAAGGAAAGGAAAAGCTTGGGAAAAAAAAGTTTTTTTGCAAAGGTCAATGTTGAAAGGTCACTCATATGTTTTGTAAATAAAAAGCTTTATAAAAAAAACATGTTGGTAACATAGGGACAAAACTTGCAGAGGCAAAAGTGTGATTGGCTTTTAACAAATGTGAAAAAAAAGCTTGAGAGTGGATTCCAGAAGGAGGTTAACATCTTAACAGGATGTTGGACAATGGGTCAGGAAAGGAAACAGAAAAACCTGAGCACTCATCAGAGCTGAGGAGAAGCCCAAGACTGCCAGTGCCCGATTGCCATAGTCTGGCAATTGGCTTCCATCTACCTGTATGACAGATGGCCTCAAGCTAATTAAATAAAATGCTTAGGGTGAAAAAAGACAATTGCATTGCAATGAATGGTTCATGACTGACCTGGAAAAGAGAATTGTACCCTGAAAATGATATTGGATTGCAGCCCAGTGTGAAAAAAAACAGAAAGACCTCAGGCAAAAGACCAAAAAATCACCAATGATCACAACTTTTGGGAGAAGGGTTCTCTCCCTGGCACTGTTGGACATATTGTGCCTTCCCAATGGATTCTTCTCAGGATATTATGTGATCATGGGAGCGGTTGAATAGCTTTGCATGTTTCCTGAAAGTGAGGGTGGCTGCATTTAAGAGTACTCTGATGGCATGGAATATTTTAGATGCAGAAATAGGATCTCATGCGACAAGCTGCAAGCAGATCATGGTTCCTTACCTTCACATGAAGTCTCCAGAGGGTCGTAGCATGAGATCCTTTCATCAGCATTAACTAGTTGCTTTACGCACTCTACTCAAAGTGCCCATGGTTGTATCAGGAACACAGCTTGAATGGCAGCAATGGGGCTCCTACAATATTTTGAGGGCACAGAAATGCTGACGAAAGATGCATACAGGAATGGTTCTTCTTTATCATGATCTTCTCATGCTCTGGGAACAAGAGCAACACAAGTTTGGAAGGGCAAATGCAGCTTCTCCTATATATTTTCAAAAACCTCTTAAATATTTTAAGTTGGGTGTGCACCTAAGAAATATGCGTAAATTCCCTTTCGAGTAGGATGTGCTCCAGGGACAGTATGGAGGACAGCCGGAATAGGAACAAGATTGATCAGAATCTCTGTGGTGTCTTCCTATAAAAAATGCATTTAACACTACTTGGATCATATTTATGGATTTCCATCTCCAAGGGCCCAACTGAAAATTCTGACCTCTTTCTTCTCCCCCACTGGCACCTCCTGAACAATGAAACACTTGATTAAGGGAGGAATATTGTTTGTGGGAGTCTAAGAAGCCCAAGGTAAATCTCAAGGGACTCAGTACAAATGAACACTAGCTGTTGAACAAACTTCTGCAATACCATTCCATTTTATATTAACCTTCTTCAAGGAGGCATCCCCACGGGGAAATCTTAAATGTCCACGTAAGAACATCCCTGGAAAGTCTGAAGGGAAAGCAAAAATTGATAGTGGTACATTGTTGCATGTATCATTACTAGGGAAATAAGCTATATTGGTTCAAAAAGAGAACATTTCATGGAGGGCTTAGTGCTCTCTGATGTTTTTCTTCTTTTTTTAAGACAAAAATTATTTAAAATTAAATACAAAGGAAGAAAGATCAAAATAGAAAAAGGAAATCAGAAAAAAGAAAACAAAAGAAAGCATCATAATTTACCAAGTGGAACACGAGAAAGGATTGTAGCAATGTTTCCATTTCAAAAAAGAATATATAATTTCAGAAGACATCGTATTCAAGTTTCTCTCTTTGCTTTCTTTTAGCTGCTTTTGTAGTCTCTGCATTGCACTTTAACTATTTTCTATTTTTCCCTCTTCTTCCCCCTTTAAAATTCCCCAATCGGGGTATAGTTAGCACAGATGTGTGTGTGTGTTTGTGTATATATATATATGTTCACATATATACAACATAATGTATATACTCACATATACATATACGGATATGTATATAGAGGGATAGATAAAATACACATTTACACATATATAGACATGTATCTAAAACAATATTAATATGGCTGACACATAATATAGATTTCTCTCCTGATTGACTTTTTCTGTTTGGGTCTGAGATCAATGATCGCTAGCTCTACTTTTATTTTTCTTTAATAAATTCTGCTGCCAATATGTATAGGTATGTTTCTTATTAGGAATCCCTAGTAATTCTTCTACTTTATGTCTACTTTTTCACTTGTCTCTCAAATACTTAATCTCTGCACACATAGATACCTCCCTTATCTTCCTGCCTCAATTTTTCCCTTCTTTATCTCATTCTCATTAATCTACATACCTTATCCCTCTACTCCCCTTCATCTACATACCATTTTATACTCCACAGTGTCCTATTTGCTCCCTCCTTATTTCTTTATAGATTCTGGATGATGCTATATCCTTCATGGTATACATACATACATATATATGAATATATGTGTATATGTAAATATATAATGCATATATATGTATATTTCCTTATTAATTCAATTCCTAATATGAGTAGGTTTTCAGAACTACCAGCCCTCCTCTGTCTTCCATCTAATGCCTCTGTGTCAGTGTTTCCTCTGTAACTCATTTGTATAACAGAATTACAATTTTTATCTTTTCCTAGAAAATTTTGTTTTTTAGAATCAGATCATATTCAACTTTGTTCTAATCTTTTTTTAACAACCCAAGTACTGATGCCAATTTCAAAATAATGTTTATATTTTCACATATAAGACAGAAACAGTTTGTCGTTGAGCCCCTTGAAATTGTTGACTTGAGAATTATTCTAGAAAGAGCTTAACATCACTGATAAACATAGCTGTGGAGTTGATTTAGATAGAGCCTGACATCCTGGAGAATGAAATTAAGTGGGTTTTAGGCCAACCAAGCCTTGCTAGTAAGGTCAGTGGAAGTGACAGACTTACAGCTAAGCTATGTAAAACCCTAAAAGATGATACTGTTAAACGACTGCCCTCAATATTCCAGCAAATTTGGAAAATTCAACACTGGCAACTTGAGGGAAAGATCAGTGTACATTCCAAACGTCAAAAGGACAATACAAGCAACATTCAAATTACTGAACAAATGATCTCATTTTAAGCACTCCACTTAAGATTCTGGAAGCTAAATGTTAGCAATATGTGAACTGAGAATTACCAGACTAGCTGGTTAGTTTTCAAAAAAGCAGAGGATCTAGAAACCAGATTGCCAACATGCTCTGGGGGTGGTGCCTAGATGGCTGAGAGCAGACAGGAGTCTCTGTAACCTCCTCTAACCGCCCCTCAAACCAATCTCGTTCTGTAAGTATCCATAACATAAATATAGTTCTCAAGAGTTTTATTTTTCTTGTTACCTTTTTATGTTTCTCTTGTGTTCTGTGTTTGTAGATCAATTTTTTTTGTTCAGATCTTGTCTTTTCATTAGAAATAGGTGAAATTCTCCTATATCATTGAACGACCATCTTCTTCCCTGGAAGATAATGCTCATTCTAGGTGGATAATATATTCTTGGCTGTAATCCAATTTCCTTTGCCTTTCAGAATATCTGATTCCAGACCCTTTGTTCCTTTAAAGTGGAAGCTGCTAGGTCTTGGGTGATACTAATTGTGGCTCCTCAGTATTTAAATTGTTTCTTTATGGCTTCTCACAATATCTTTTCCTTAGTATGATAGTTCTGAAATTTATCCACAATATTCCTGGGGAATTTAATTTTAGGGTTTCTTTCAGGAGGTGATTGGTGGATTGTTTCAATAAGTATTTTGCCTTCTGATTCTAAAATATTAGGACAGTTTTCTTTTATGATTTCCTGGAAGATAGTGTCTTTTTTTCAGCGTGGCTTTCAGGAAGCCCTATACTCCTTAGATTGTCTCTCCGGGATCTATTTTCCAGGTCAGTTGTTTTTCCAATGAGATATTTCATGTTTTTTTCTATCCTTTCATATTGACTGGACATTCTTTCAAGTTGTGATGAGATTCTAGAGTGAAGAATCATGTCTTTCATAGCTGATCATCACAGTTGTTGCAATTCTTTTCTACAATGCATTTTTGGTTCTACTTGTTTTGCTCAGCAAAATCTTTCAAAGTCTTTCTAAAATAAGCTTATTCATGAAAGCTTTTTATGGAACAATAATATTCCATTATCTTCATATACTGGAAGGAAAGGAAAAAAAAGGAAAGATATACACAATTGAATGCAGAATTCCACAGAATAGCAAGAATAGATCATCATAAGCTTTTCCAAAAAAGAGCAATGCAAAGAAATGGAAGAAAACAATAGAATGGGACAGACAAAAACCAAGGAAATTAGAGAAATCTAGGGAATGTTTCATGTAAAAATGATAGGAATTAACAGAAGCAGAAGAGATTGAGAGTAGGTGGCAAGAATGCCCAAAATGCAAGGACAATCTTAACATTACTAATAACTACAATGGCGGGCTTACTGATCTAGAGCCAGACATCCTGGAGAATAAAATAAAGGAGGATTTAGGCTGCCAAGCATTGCTAACAAGGACAATGGAGGTAATGGAATTGCAGATGGGCTGTTTAAAATCCTTAAACATGATGCAGTGAAAGTGCTGCCCTCAGTATACAGCAAATTTGGGAAATGTTACAGTGACCACTGGATTGGAAAAGATCAATTCCTGTTTTAATGCTAAAGAAGGGCACTAACAAGGAATGTTTAAATTGCCAAACAATGGAACTCATTTCTCGTGCCAACAAGCTTATACTTAAGATTGTGCAAGTCAGGCTTCAACGCTATATAAACTGAGATGTATCAGAAGAGTCAATTTGTTTTTGAAACAACTAGAGACCAAAGTGCAGAACTGCCAAATTATGGACAAAGTAAGAGAGCTCCAGGAAAACAAATTTACATCTGTTTCATTGAATACATTAAGGCCTTTTACTGTGTGGATCACAAGAAAATGTGAGAAGACCTCAAAGAAATGGGAGAATCTTTGACGCAGGAGTGTTTCTATTGGGCTTATATACCAAAGAGATCTTAAAGGAAGGAAAGTGCCCCACATGTTCAAGAATGTTTGTGGCAGCAATTTTTTTAATGGCTAGGAACTTGAAACTGAATGGAAGCTCATCAATTGGAGAATGACTGAATAAATTATGATATATGATTGTTATAGAATATTATTGCCCTGTAAGGAACGACCAGCAGGATGTTTTCAGAGAGGCCCGGAGAGACTTGCATGAAATGATTCTAAGTTAAATGAGCAGAATCAGTAGATCATTATACACGGCAAAAACGATACTATATGATGATCAATTCTGATGGACATGGCTCTCTTCGACAATGAAATGTTTCAAACCAGTTCCAATTGTTCAGTGAAGAAAGCCATATACACTCAGACAGAGGGATATGATATAGGGACCACAACATAACATTTACGTACTCTCTATTGATGTTTGCTTGCATTGTGTTTCCTTTCTCAGATTTTTTTCTTGTAGACACGATTTTTCGTGCACAGTAACATAAGTGTGGGAAAATGCATACATATATTCTATTTCTCAAGTAATTTAACATAATTAACATGTAGTGGACCTTCCTGCCATCTAGGGGAGGGGTGGGGAATAGGGGGGGAAAATTTGTAACAAAAAGCTTTGTAAGGGTTAATGTTGAAGAATTACCCATACATGTGTTTTCCTAATAAAAAGCTTTAATAAAAAAGAAGAAGAAGAAGAAGTCTTTCCACGTTTGCATACTAAACCAGACCAGAGGAATTTGGTCATGAAGACTATTCTGGAGAAGATGGGACAGAATTTGCGGCTGTGGATAGAATCACAAGACAAACTAGGCAATAATTATAGCAATCTAGTCTTTGATAAACCAGAACACCCCAGCTTCTGGGATAAGTACTCACTATTTGACAAAAACTGCTGGGAAAATTGGAAACTGGTATGGAAGAAATTAGGCTTGACCCACATCTAACACCACATACCAAGATAAGATCTAAATGGGTTCATGATATGGATATAAAGAGTGATACTATAAGTAAATTAGAGGAATGTAATATAGTTTACCTCTCAGACCTATGGAGATGGAATAAATTTATGTCCAAAGAAGAACTGGAACTCTTAATTAAAAACCAGACAGATAACTTTGACTATATTAAGTTAAAAAGTTTTTGTACAAATGAAACCAATGCAGTCAAGATTAGGAGGGAAGCAATAAATTGGGAAATCATCTTTACATTTAAGGGTTTTGATAAAGGTCTCATCTCTAAAATATACAGAGAAGTGTCTCATATTTATAAAAATTCAAGCCATTTTCCAATCGATAAATGGTCAGAGGATATGAACAGACAATTTTCAGAGGATGAAATTAAAACTATTTATAGTCATATGAAAAGGTGCTCCAAATCACTATTGATCAGAGAAATGCAAATCAAGACAACCCTGAGGTACCACTACACACTTTTGAGATCGGCTAAAATGACAGGAAAAGTTATTGATGAATGTTGGAGGGGATGTGGGAGGGCTGGGACACTGATGCATTGTTGGTGAGGGTGTAAATGGATACAGCCATTCTGGAGAGTAATTTGGGGTTATGCTCAAAAAGTTATCAAACTGTGCATACCCTTTGACCCAGAAGCATTTTTATTGGGCTTATATTCCAAAGAAATCATAAAGGAAGGAAAGGGCCCCACATGTGCAAAAATGGTTGTGGCAGCCCTTTTTTATTGGCTACAAACTGGAAACTTAATAGATGCCCTTCAATTGGAGAATGGCTGAGTAAATTATGGTATATGAATGTTATGGAATATTATTGTTCTGTCAGAAATGACCAGCAGGATGATTTCAGAGGCCTGGAGAGACTTGCATGAACTGATGCTGAGTGAAATGACCAGAACCAGGAGATCATTATATACGGCAACAACAATACTATATAATGATCAATTCTGATGGACGTGGTTTCCTTCAACAATGAAATGTTTCAAACCATTTCCAATTGTTCACTGAAGAAAGCCATATACACCCAGAGAGAGGGATGTCAAAGGTGGACCACAACATAACATTCTCATACTCTTGATTGATGTTTGCTTACATTGTGTTTCCTTTATTTGATATGGCTTTCGTGTAGATACGATTTTTCTTGCACAACAATGATAAGTTTGGAAATATGTATACATATATTCGATTTACCAAGTATTTTAATATAATTAACATGTAGTGGATATCCTGCCATCTAGTGGAGGGGTGGGGAGTTGGGGGGAAATAATTTGTAACATAAAGCTATGTAAGGGTTAATGTTGAGGAATTACCCATACATATGTTATACAAATAAAAAAAATTAAAAAAAATTTAAATTAAAAAAAAAGAATTTGTGGCTGTGCTTAATACTCAGCTAAGACTTTCAGTGTTTCCTCATTAGATCTTAAAGTGCATCAAGATAATCAGTCAGAAACAATTCGATTTCTTCTCTTCCCAATAGGAACCTGAAGAGCTTTTTAGCCTCTTTTTTCACTTCAATTAAGAGAATTGTTGTCGGGGCAGCTAGGTGGCACATTGGAGCACTTAACCTCAATTGCCTCAGCAAAAAGCGAGGGAAAAAAGAGAATTGTAGTCTGAGGAGATAAGGGATGGGGGAAAGAGTTTTCTCCAATGTCTCTTATACTTGAAAGAAGAGACTGATGAAAAGGCATTCAGTGAACAGAATTAACTGGGAACAAGTGACATGGTGAGAGTGTTGATCCAAAGGCTTGTTTTCAAAAAGCTAACTTTTGCAAAGAAATATTTAGAAATTAATTGCTCAGACTCTGATTTGTGTAGAGGAACCTGAATCTTCTTGTTTTCTAGCTAAGTTCCAGAGTGTCACTTGCCAATATTAAACCAAATCATAACCTGCTTTGATGTGCCCTGGAAGTTTGTTTATGTGGTTGCTGTTCTTCCTTTTTTTCATTCTTTGATCTCCTTATTTTAAGGCAGGGAAGATGTGCTTGTTTGTTTGTTTGTTTGAACTTCTCCTCCCACCTCAATAGCATTCAAATCACTTAGCCTTCAGGGAAGGATGCAGAACTTTTCAAGTAAAATGTATCTGTGTGGTCCACCTCCTCACCCCCAGAACACATGTTTAGAAACAAACTTTAATTGACTGAAAAGTTTATGGTACAATTTTTGTTAGAATTCATAAAAAATGAAGAGCTTGGGGCAAGAGGAAGCTGTATGGAAAGAGGCAGGTAATAGATCCTGCAAGTCGAGATTGGAGACATATGGCTAGATAATAAAAAGTGACAATGCATCAATATATGTTCATAGCATCTCATAACAAAAGGGGCTGTGGAGATCAGCCTGTCAAACAAGGCCCCCAAAGTTAGGGGAAATCCCAGGAGCCTCTTTTGGGCGGTGCTTTCCTCTTCCTGCCTAAGGTGGGGAGCCAGTTACCAATCAGGCCTGCTATATGCCAGTAAAATTTGTGAACTGAAGACAAGAACACAAGCCAAGTTAAAATTAGTCAAAGATAGAATCATTCACTTAAGGCTAAGTTATTAAAATATTTGGGGAAGACTCATCCTTTTATTTCACTGAATGACTGTTGAATGAAATAGAAATAAATTTTCTCTATTCTAGCTTGAAACAACCAAAAACCCAGCAAAGCAAGTTTCAAATTATTCTAAATTCTACAGAAATTTGGAAATTTCTAATAAATTCAACATGAGAAAATGAGCAACAGAAATTATTATGTTGTACCAAAAAATGCCTTAGGACAAGATAAGGAAAATTATGGAAAATGCAGAGATATTCTTATATTGAGTGACCATTCTTGAAATGTTTAACCTTGACCACTATTAAAGGGTGTAAAGTGAATAATTCTTTTTGGTCTTGATAATTCCAGGACTTTACCCCATTCTGGAAGTAAAGAAAGAGGAAAACCAAGCCAGATAAACAGCCACTTTTTGCTAACCCTTCCTCTCTTGTCCACAGTCCCCTTCTGCTCCTTTGGGAAGCACCCCAGAAGGCAAGAAGGGACTCTCTCCACTCCACTTCCCAGCATCCAGAAGGTGGGGATTCCTAATAAGATGAATGCAGCCCAAGTCCCTCTGTTTGCTAACCCCTCTCAACTCAGAGCACATTAAGAAAAGAGAATGCTAAAGCCCTGGAGGCAAACTCAAATTCTGCCCCACCTGTAGAGATGGGGAAGCAGCCACAGTCTGGGGACCCTGCACAATCTGGACAAATACCCTAGTTTGGGGGGTGGGGAATGAGTGGGGCTAAGGCCCTGTGGTCAGCATTCCCTGAGCCTTGGCACCTGAACCTACCCTCAAGGGAGATCCCGGCACCATCACCCCAGGCTCCAGCAGGTTCTGTCCAGCAACTGCCTGGGAAGGATCCAGGGGCCCCCGGCAGCCCCCAGCATGGCAGTGTGAGGGGAGAAAGCCAGTCAGGCTCTGCATGGAGTTAGTCTGCCATTCTCTGTTTCAGTGGTGGATATGTATTAGCTAGTATTAGAAAGTGTTAACACACTATCAGTTAAATTCGGAAATTTAGGAAAACAGAGAAAGAGTTTACTACTATTTTCAAAATTCCCCTTATCTACAGGCAGCCTTCTGAGGGTCCTGGCAGTAAAAACTGGCACCTCAACCCTTTCCTGGCTCACAAAAGAGAAATGGTTTGTGTGAATTGGAAAATAACCACATTACAATTTGGTTTGTCTGGAACATTTCATGAGAAGCTAGGGAATCTCTGGAACTAAAGTTAAATCAGTTTGAAAATCTTTTCCATCTCAATTGTAAGAATCGTCTCATTTTCTCCCCAAAACAAAAGGGAAACTTCTTTAAGGGAAAAGGAAATCCAGACAAAAATCTTTGGCTATTAGGACAATTCTAAGATTGTTCACAAAGTTGTTTGGAGTGATTGCCATCATATTCAACCTAAAATTGCTCATTTCCATGTGGGGAACAAGAGGGAGGAGGGGAAAGCCTTAGCAGTTCACCTCCAAGTAGGAGGCGAGCAGCACCTTTTCCCCTTCACGGAGTGGGGAGGTATCAAATAGTCCATCCACGAAAACACCCAGACTAGTTGGGCTGGGCAACAGCAAGCTCAGCCCCTTCTCAGGGGTCTCTGTCCACTCCCCTTCATTTGTAAGCTTGCCACTTTCTTTAAAACCATCAGGGTAAGCATCATCAGCCCTGAGAACTAAGCCTCTTTAGGATTTATGGTTTCTAAAAAAGAAATGTGTTCTTTAGGAGTCTCTGAGCTTGTTTAATGATTGCTCCTTTGAACCAGGATAAGTTTAAACTTATACAATGTGCTAAACAAAGTCTCCTATGCGTGTCAGTTCTGGTAAACTTTTAAAATAATGTAGCTAGCTCTAAGCTGTGAGGAGTAGAATTTCTATTAGAGACAAAACCTCTCAGGATGGAACTGATCTTTCTTTGAGTTTTGACTTTGATCATCTGTTCATGAAGTCAGTAATCCACCATTCGAGAGAGATGCCCTAACTTACTCAGAGGGATGCCTTCCTGAGCTGTCCCAGGTGGACGTCTTCTCTGGACAAGAGCTGGAGAGACAGCCCTAGGCTCTGCTCAAGGTGGGATCCTTGTGACTCAGTTTCCCAGTTCTGTTTCTTTGTTTCCCACGTGATTCTTCCCGAGTCTGACTGTGAGGTGGAATTGCTGCTGCACGATCAGCTGTCAAATAGAGCTAAGGATGCCTTATCCTGCCATGTCTGTGTTCTCAGAATGAAGCCTGATGGGTCCGTTCTGCTATTATTATCATGTTCCTGCTTTTCCTTTTATAGCCAATTTCTACCAACAGACGAGATCGTGAGGAGAAGCCATAAGCTCAGTACAAGTATCTTCTCTGACTAAATCACTGAAAAAAAAATTGGTGAAATAGAAAAAGTGTTCAATGAACAAATTGGCCAATTACAAAAGGAGCTTAAAAAGGTAACTGAAGAAAATAATACATTAAAAATTAGAATTGCAGAAATTGAAGTGAATAAATCAATAAGACTTCAAAAATCAGTTAAACAAAAAGAAAAAAATGAAAACATAGAAGAAAATATGAAATATCTCCTAGGAAAAACAAATGACCTGGAAAATAGATCTAGGAGAAACAATGTAAGCATAACTGGATTTCCTGAAAGCCATGATGAAAAAAAGAACCTAGACACTATCTTCCAGGAAATCATGAAAGAAAACTACACTGATATTTTAAAATCACAAGGCAAAAACACCATCGAAAGAATTCACTAATCACCTCCTGAAAGGGACCCCCAAATTAAATTCCCAAGGAATATCGTGGCTAAATTTTCAGACTATCGCACCAAGGAAAGGTTATTGCAAGCAGCTAGAAAAAAACAATTCAAATACCGAGGAACTGTTATTAGGATCACACAAGATCTTTTAGCTTCCACATACAGGATCGAAGGACCTGGAACCAGATATTCCAAAAGACAAAGGAACATGGATTACAGCCAAGAATAAGAAATCCAGATAGAATGAGCATTGTCTTCCGGGGAAGAAGTTGGACATTTAATTATGTAGGTAAATTTCATCTCTTTCTAATAAAAAGACCAGATCTCAACAAAAAATGTAACCTAAAAACATAGAACCCAAGAGAAGCATAAAAAGGTAAAAAGGAAAGGACTCTTGAGAACTATATTTCTACCATGGGTATACTTATAGAATGGGGGTATAATTTGATTTTACTTTGATAACATGAAAAAGAAACTAGAGGTGGAAGGGCTATCATACTGGGAAAAAGAGTGAAAAGGAAGTAAAATAAGGTTAAAAACAGGAAGTAAAAAGAAGATAAAATCTCAGAAAGAGGCAACGAAAACCTAATATACTTGAGGGAAAGATGGGAGGGGGATGAGCATTATGTAAATCTTTCTCTCATCAGACTGGGCTCTAAAAGAGTATATCAGACACATTTAGATTCACAGAGAATTTTGTTTCTCCTCATAGGGAAGTGGGAGGGAAAGGAGGAAAAGAAACGGAAAGACTAATAGAAGGGAAAACAGAAGAATTAGGGGAAAGGTGTAAAAAATGGGGGAAGGGCTTTAAAGGAGGGAGGACTGTTGGAGGAAAGTGGTCATCCAAAGCACAATGCTGGGGAGGGAGGAAATGGGAAAGGGGAAAGAAAGGAGAAAAACAAAATTTTGGGTAAATAAGATGGCAGGAAATACAGATATATTTCTTTAAACTGTGAATGTGAATGGGATGATGTCTCCCATAAAGCAGAAGTGGATAACTGACTGGATTAAAAGCCAGAACCCAACAATATGTTGTCTCCAAGAAACACATCTAAAACATAGAGATACATACAGAGTGAAAGTAAAGGACTGGAGCAGCATCTGTTATACTTCAGGTGAACAAAAAAAAGCAGAGGTAGCAATCCTGATCTCAGATCCAGTAAAAGAAAAGATAGATCTAATCAAAAGATATATGGAAGGAAACTATATTTTACTAAAGGGTACTATAGATAATGAAGCAATATCAACACCAAACATATATGCACCAAGTGGTATAGCATCCAAATTCCTAGAGCAGCAGGTAAGAGTGATGCAAGAAGAAATAGACAGCAAAACTAAACTAGTGGGGGATATCAAACTTGCTCTCTCAGAATTAGATAAATCAAACCACAAAATAAATACGAAAGAAGTTAGGGAGGTAAACAAAATGTTAAAAAGTTATATATGATAGATATTTGGAGAAAATTGAATAGAGACAGAAGGGAATTTACTTTTTTCTCAGGGGTTCATGGAACTTATACAAAAATTGACCATGTGTTAGGGCATAAAAACCTCAAAATCAAATGGAGAAAGGCAGAAATAGTAAATGCATATTTTTCAGATCATGATGCAATAAAAATCACAAGCAATATAAGTCCAGGAGGAAATAGTCAAGGGGGCTTTAGGCCTGGCCAGCATTGCCAATAAGGACAGTGGAGGTAATGGAATGTAGCTGTGCTG